>JAUUDZ010461443.1:13212-23443 GCA_032361705.1 Panulirus versicolor | reverse complement strand
GACCAGAGCTACCGGCCAAGTCTCTCTATCGACCGAAACCAGAGCTGCCGGTGACGTCTATCTGTCTACAGAGACCAGAGCGACTGGCTACGTCTGCCTATCTATTGAGACCAGAGCGACTGGCTACGTCTGCCTATCTATTGAGACTAGAGGTGCCGGCCAAGTCTCTCTATCTACTGAGATCAGAGCTGCCAGCCAAGATTGTCTATTTATTGAGATTAGAGCTACAGGCTAGGTTTATCAATCTACTGAGACCAGAGGCGCCGGCCGAGTCTGCCTATATACTGAGACCAAAGCTGCCGCCCAAGTCTGTCTGTCTACCGAGACCAGCGCTACCGGCTAAGTCTGTCTATCTACTGAGACCAGAGCTACAGGTCAAATATGTCTATCTAATGAGACCAGAGCTACTGGCGAATTCTGTCTATCTACTGAAACCAGAGGTGCCGGCCAATTCTGTCTATTTACTGAGACCAGAGCTACCTGCCACATTTGTCTATTCACTGACACCAGAGGTACCGGCGACGTCTGTCTATCTACTGAGACCAGAGCTGCCAGCGAAGTCTAATCTATCTACAGATACCAGATCAATCGCCTACGTCTGTCTATCTATTAAGACCAGAGGTGCAGGTCAAGTCTCCTTACCTATTGAGATCAGAATTGCCAGCCAAGATTATCTATCTTTTGAGATCAGAGCTACCTGCCAGGTCTGTCTATCTACTGAGACCAGTTGTGCCGGCCAAGTCTGTCCATCTACTGACACCAGAGGTGCCGGTCGAGTCTGTCTATCTACCGAGACCAGTGCTATCGACCAAGTCTGTCTATCTACTGAGACCAGAGCTGCCGTCCAAGTCTGTCTATCTACTGAGACCACAGCTGCAGGCCAGGTCTGTCTATCTGATGAGACCAGAGCTACCGGCCACGTCTGCTTCTCTACTGAGACCATAGCTACTGGCCACGTCTATCTGTCTACTGAGACCAAAGTTACTGGCCAAATCTGTCAACCTGATGAGACCAGAGTCGTCAGCCAAGTCTGTCTATCTACTGAGACCAGAGCTACCGGTCAAGTCTATCTATCTATTGAGACCAGACGTGGAGGCCATGTCTGTCTATCTATTGAGATCAGAACTGCCTGACAAGATTGTCTATCTAATGAGATCATAGCTACCGGCAAAGTCTCTCTATCTAGTAAGACTAGAGGTACCGTCCAAGTCTGTCTATCTACTGAGACGAGAACTGCCGGCGAAGTCTGTCTATCTACTGAGACCAGAGCTGCCGGTCACGTCTGCCTATCTACTGAGAGCATAGCTACCGGCCACGTCTGTCTGTCTACTGAGACCAAAGCTGCCGGGCACGTCTATCTGTCTACTGAAACCAGAGTTATCGGCCAAGTATGTCTGTCTACTCAGACATAGGTACTGGCCAAGTCTGCCTATCTACTGAAACTAGACGTGCCTACCAAGTCTGTCTATCTAATGAGACCAGAACTGCCGACCACATCTGTCTATCTACTGAAAACAGAGCTGCCGGCCACGTCTTTCTATCTACTGAGACCAGAGCTATCTGCTACGTCTGTCTGTTTACTGAGACCAGAGTTACCAGCAAAGTCTTTCTATCTACTGACACCAGAGCTACCGGCCACGTCTCTCGATCTACTGAGATCAGTGCTGCCGGCCAAGTCTGTCTATCTACTGAGACCAGAGCTGCAGGCCACGTCTGTCTATCAAATCAGACCAGAGCTACCGGCCTCGTCTGTCTATCTACTGAGACCATAGCTACCGGCCACGTCTATCTGTCTACTGAGACCAAAGTTACCAGCCAAGTCTCTCTTTCTGCTGAGACCAGAGTTGCCAGCCAAATCTGTCTATCTTCTGAGATCAGAGCTACTGGTCAAGTCTGTCTATCTATTGAGACCAGAGGTGCTGGCCAAGTCTGTCTCTTTATTGAAATCAGAATTGCCAGCCAAGATTGTCTATCTGATGAGATCAGAGATACCGGTAAAGTCTGTCTATATACTGAGACTAGATGTGCCGTCCAAATCTGTCTATATACTGAGACGAGAGTTGCTGGCGAAGTCGGTCTATCTACTGACACCAGAGCTACCGGCTAAGTCTGTCTGTCTACTGAGACCTAAACGGATGGCCACGTCTGTCTGTCTACTGAGACCAGAGCTGCCGGCCAAGTCTGTCTATGTAATGAGACCAGAGATGCCAGGCAAGTCATTCTATATACTGAGACCAGAACTGCCGGCCAAGTATGTCTGTCTACTAAGACCAGAGCTGTTGGCTAAGTCTGTCCATCTACTGAGACCAGAGCTGCCGGCCTCGTCTGTCTATCTATTGAGACCATAGATACCGGCCAAGTCTGTCTGTTTACTGAGACCAGAGTGACCGGCAAAGTCTCTCTATCTACTGAGACCAGATCTACCGGCCACGTCTGTCGATCTACTGAGACCAGAGCTACCGGTCAAGTCTGTCAATCTATTGAGATCAGGGGTGCCGGCCAAGTCTGTCTATCTACTGAGATTAGAACTGCCAGCGAAGATTGTCTATCTAATGAAATCAAAGTTACAGGCTAAGTCTATCTATCTACTAAGACCAGAGGCGCTGGCCGAGTCTGTCTATTTGCTGACACCAGAGTTGCCGGCCAAGTCTGTCTATTTACTGAGATCAGAGCTGCCGGTTAAGTCTGTCTATCTACTGAGACCAGATGTGCCGGGAAAGTCTGTCTATCTACTGAGACCAGAGATGCCGGTCAAATCTGTCTATCTCCTGAGACGAAAGCTGCCGGCCAAGTCTGTCTACCAACTGAGACCAGAGCTACCGGTTAAGTCTGTCTATCTACTGAGACCAGAGCTACCGGCGAAGTCTGTCTATCTAATGAAACCAGAGATGCTGGCCAAGTCTCTCTATCACTGAGACCAGATCAGCCGGCCAAGTCTCTCTATCTACTGAGAACATAGCTACCGGACACCTCTGACTGTCTACTGAGACTAGAGTTAGCGGCCAAGTCTGTCTATCTACTGAGACCAGATATACCGGCCAAGTCTATCTATCTACTGATATCAGAGCTACTGGCCAAGTCTGTTTATGTACTTAGACCAGATGTGCCGGCAAAGTCTGTCTATCTACTGAGACCAGAAGTGCCGGCCATGTCTCTCTATTTACTGAGACCACAGGAGCCGGCTAGGTCTGTCTATCTACTGAGACCAGAGCTACCGACCAGGTCTGTCTATCTACTGAGACCAGAGCTTCCACCTAAGTGTGTTTATCTACTGACACCAGAGCTATCGGCCAAGTCTGTCTATCTAATGAGAACAGAGCTGCCGGCCAAGTCTGTCTATTTACGAAGACCAGAGCTACCGGCCAAGTTTGAGTGTTTACTGAAACCACAGCTGCAGGCCAAGTATGTCTATCTACTGAGACCAGAGCTACAAGTCGAGTAAGTTTACCTAATGAGACTAGAGCTACCGGCAAAGTCTGTCTCTTTATGTAAACCAGAGGTGCCGGCCAAGTCTGTCTATCTACTGGGACCAGAGCTACCGGCCAAGTCTGTCTATCTACTGAGATCAGAGCTACCTGCCAGGTCTGTCTATCTACTGAGACCAGAGCTACAGGTCAAATATGTATATCTAATGAGACCAGAGCTACTGGCGAAGTCTGTCTATCTACTGAAACCAGTGGTGCTGGCCAAGTCAGTCTATCTACTGAGACCGGAGCTACCGGCCACGTTTGTCTATCTATTGAGACCAGAGCAATCGGCCAAGTCTGTCTGTCTACTGAGACCAGAGCTGCCGGCGAAGTCAATCTATCTACAGATACCAGATGGATAGGCTACGTCTGTCTATATATTGAGACCAGAGGTGCCGGCCAAGTCTGTCTGTCTACTGAGATCAGAACTGCCAGCCAAGATTGTCTATCTATTGAGACCAGAGCTACCGGCCAAGTCTGTCTATCTACTGAGACCAGTTGTGCCGGCAAAGTCTGTCTATCTAATGAGACTAGAGGTGCCGTCCAAGTCTGTCTGTCTACTGAGACGAGAGCTGCCGGCGAAGTCTATCTAATGAAACCAGAACTACCGGCCGTATCTGTCTATATACCGAGACCAGAACTGCCGGCCCCGTCTGTCTATCTACTGAGACCATAGTTTCCGGCCACGTCTGTCTCTTTACTGAGACCAAAGTTACCGGCAAAGTCTGTATATCTGCTGAGACCAGAGCTACCGGCCACGTCTGTCGATTTACTGAGACCAGAGCTGCCGGCCAAGTCTGTCTGTCTACTAGGACCAGAGCTGCAGGCCACGTCTGTCTATCAAATGAGACCAGAGCTACCGGAAACGTCTGTCTCTCTACTGAGACCATAGCTACCGGCCACGTCTATCTGTCTAATGAGACCAGAGTTACCGGCAAAGTCTATCTAATGAGACCAGAGTTACCGGTCAAGTCTATCTATCTGTTGAGACCAGAGGTGCAGACCAAGACTGTCTCTCTATTGAGATCAAAACTGCCAGCCAAGATTGTTTATCTAATGAGATCATAGCTACCGGCAAAGTCTGTCTATCTACTGAGACTAGAGGTGCCGTCCAAGTCTGTCTTTCTACTGAGACTAGAGGTGTTGTCCAAGTCCATCTATCTAATGAGACCAGAACTACCGGACAGATCTGTCTATCTACTGAGAACAGAGCTGCTGACCACGTCTGTCAATCTGCGGAGACCATAGTTTCCTGCCACGGCTGTCTCTTTACTGAGACTAGAGCTACCGGCAAAGTCTGTATATCTACCGAGACCAGAGCTACCGGCCATGTCTCTCGATCTACTGAGACCAGAGCTGCCGGCCAAGTCTGTCTATCTACTGAGACCAGAGCTGCAGGCCATGTCTGTCTATCAAATCAGACCAGAGCTACCGGCCTCGTCTGTCTCTCTACTGAGACCATAGCTACCGGCCACGTCTATCTGTCTACTGTGACTAAAGTTACCGGCCAAGTCTCTCTCTCTGCTGGGACAAGAGTTGAAAGCCAAGTGTGTCTATCTACTGAGACCAGAGCTACTGGTCAAGTCTGTCTATCTATTGAGACCAGAGGTACCGGCCAAGTCTGCCTATCTATTGAGATCAGAACTGCCAGCCAAGATTGTCTATCTAATGAGATCAGAGCTTCCGGCAAAGTCCGTCTATCTACTGAGACTAGAGGTGCCGCCTAAGTCTGTCTATATACTGAGACGAAAGCTGCCGGAGAAGTCAGTCTATCTGCTGCGACCAGAGCTACCGGCTAAGTCTGTCTGTCTATTGAGGCCTGAGCGGCCGGCCACGTCTGTCTGTCTACTGAGACCAGAGCTGCCGGCCAAGTCTGTCTATCTAATGCCACCAGAGATGCTAGGCAAGTCTTTCTATATACTGAGACCAGAGCTGCAGGCCAAGTCTGTCTGTCTACTGAGGCTAGAGCTGTTGGCCAAGTCTGTCTATCTACTGATACCAGAGCTACCGTCCACGTCTGTCTGTGTACTGAGACCAAAGCTGCCGGGTACGTCTGTCTGTCTACTGAAACTAGAGTTACCGGCCAAGTATGTCTATCTACTCAGATAAGAGCTACCGGGCAAGTCTGCCCATCTACTGAGACCAGAGCTGCCAGTCACGTCTGTCTATCTACGAAATCATAGCTACCGGCCACGTCTGTCTGTTTACTGAGACCAGATTTACCGGGAAAGTCTCTCTATTTACTGAGAGCAGAGCTACCGGCCACGTCTTTCGATCTACTGAGATCAGAGGTACAGATCAAGTCTGTCTTTCTATTGAGACTAGGGGTGCCGGCCAAGTCTGTCGATCTACTAAGATCAGAACTGCCAGCGAAGATTGTATATCTAATGAGATCAGAGCTACCGGCAAAGTCTATCTATGTACTGAGACCAGAGGCGCCGGCCGAGTGTGTCTATCTACTGAGACCATAGCTACCGGCCACGTCTGTCTGTTTACTGAGACCAGAGTTGCCGACAAAGTCTTTCTATCTACTGAGACCAGATCTATCGGCCACGTCTGTCGATCTACTGAGACCAAAGCTTCCGGTCAAGTCTGTCTATCTATTGATACTGGGGGTGCGGGCGAATTCTATTTATCTTCTGAGATCAGAACTGCCAGCGAAGATTGTCTCTCTAATGAGATCAGAGCTACCGGCTAAGTCTCTCTATCTGTTGAGACTAGAGGCGCTGGCCGAGTCTGTTTATCTACTGAGATCAGAGCTGCAGGCAAAGTATGTCTATTTATTGAGATTAGAGTTACCGGTTAAGTCTGTCTATCTACTGAGACCAGATATGCGGGCAAAGACTGTCTATCTACTAATAGAAGAGGTGCCGGTCAAATCTGTATCTCTTGAGACCAGAGCTGCCGGCCAAGTCTGTTTACCTACTTAAACCAGATGTACGGGCTAAGTCTGTAAATCTTCTGAGACCAAAGATGCCGGCCAAGTCTATCTATCTACTGATATTAGAGCTACCGGCAAAGTCTGTATCTACTTAAACCATATGTGCGGGCTAAGTCTGTGTATCTTCTAAGACCAGAGATACAGGTTAAGTATGTCTATCTAATGAGAGAAGAGCTACCTGCGAAGTCTGTTTATCCAAGGAAACCAGAAGTGCCGGACAAGTCTGTCTATCTAGCGAGATCAGAGCTACCGGCCAAGTCTGTTTATCTACTGAGACCAAATTTGCCGGGAAAGTCTATCTAGCTACTGAGACTAGAGGTGCAGGTCACATCTGTCTATGTACTGAGACCACAGGAGCCGGCAAAGTCTGTTTATCTACTGAGACCAGAGCTGCCGACCAAGTCTGTCTATCTACTGAGGCTAGAGCTTCCGGCTAAGTCTGTTTATCTGCTGACACAAGAGCTACCGGCGAAGTCTGTCTATCTACTGAGAACAGAGCTGCCGGCCAAGTCTGTCTATTTACCAAGACAAGAGCTACCGGCCAAGTTTGTCTATCTACTGAAACCATACCTATAGGTAAAGGTAGTCTATCTACTGAGCTACAGGTCAAGTAAGTCTATCTAGTGAGATCAGAGCTACTGGCGAAGTCTATCTACTGAAACGAGAGGTGCCGACTAAATCTGTCTATCTTTTGATACCAGAGCTACAGACTAAGTCTGTCTATCTACTGAAACCAGAGCTACCGGCTAAGTCTGTCTATCTACTGAGTCCAGAGCTGCCGGCGAAGTCTATCTGTCTACAGAGACCAGAGCGACTGGCCACGTTTGTCTATCTATTGAGACCAGAGGTGCCGGCCAAGTCACTCGATCTACTGAGATCAGAGCTGCTAGCCAAGATTTTCTATTTATTGAGATAAGAGCTACCGGCATGGTCTATCTATCTACTGAGACCAGAGGTGCCGGCCGAGTTAGTCTATATACTGAGACCAGAGCTGCCGGCCAAGTCTGTCTATCTACTGAGACCAGCGCTACCGGCCAAGTCTATCTATCTACTGAGACAAGAGCTACAGGTCAAATATGTCTATCTAATGAGACCAGAGCTACTGGCTAAGTCTGTCTATCTATGGAAAACAGAGGTGCCGGCCAAATCTGTCTATCAACTGAGACCAGAGATACTGGCCACGTTTGTCTATCTACTGAGTCCAGAGCTACCGGCCAAGTCTGTCTGTCTGCTGAAACCAGAGCTGCCAGCTAAGTCTATCTATCTACAGATACTAGATCGATAGGCTACGTTTGTCTGTCTATTGAGACCAGACGTGCCGGCCAAGTCTGTCTATCTACTGAGATCAGAACTGCCAACCAAGATAATCTATCTATTGAGATTAGAGCTACCGGCCGAGTCTGTCTATCTACTGAGACCAGAGCTGATGGCCAAGTCAGTCTATCTACGGACACCAGAGGTGCCGGTCAAGTCTGTCTATCTACTGAGACGAGCGCTGACGTCCAAGTCTGTCTATCTGTTGAGACCACAGCTGCAGGCCACGTCTGTCTATCTATTGAGAACAGAGCTACCGGCCACGTCTGTCTCTCTACTGAGACCATAGCTACCGGCCACGTCTATCTGTCTACTGAGACCAAAGTTACCGGCCAAGTCTGTCTATCTGCTGAGACCAGAGTTGACAGCCAAGTCTGTGTATCTGCTGAGACCAGAGCTACTGGTCAAGTCTATCTATCTATTGAGACCAGAGGTGCCGGCCAAGTCTGTCTATCTATTGAGATCAGAACTGCCAGCCAAGATCGTCTATCTAATGAGATCATCGCTACCGGCAAAGTCTGTCTGTCTGCTGAGACTAGAGGTGCCGTCCAAGTCTGTTTATCTACTGAGACGAGAGCTGCAGGCGAAGTTTGTCTATCTACTGAGACCAGAGCTACCGGCTAAGTCTATGTATCTACTTAGACCTGAACGGCCGGCCACGTCTGTCTGTCTAATGAGACCAGAGCTGCCGGCCAAGTCTATCAAACTAATGAGATCAGAGATGCCAGGCAATTCAATCTATATACTGAGACCAGAGCTGCCGGCACAGTCTGTCTGTCTACTAAGACCAGAGCTGTTGGCAAAGTCTGTCTATCTACTGAGACCAGAGCTGCCGGCCACGTCTGTCTCTCTACTGAGAGCAGAGCTACCGGCCACGTCTGTCTGTTTACTGGGACCAGAGTTACCAGCAAAGTCTCTCTATCTACTGAGACCAGATCTACAGGCCACGTCTGTCGATCTACTGAGTCCAAATGTTCCGGTCAAGTCTGTCTATCTATTGAAACCAAAGGTGCCGGCCAAGTCTGTCTATCTATTGAGATCAGAACTGCCAGCGGATATTGTCTATCTAATGAGATCAGAGATACCGACTGTCTATCTGTCTACTGAGACCAGAGGCGCCGGCCGAGTCTGTCTATCTACTGAGACCAGAGCTGCCGGCCAAGTCTGTCTATTTACTGAGATCAGAGCTACCGGTTAAGTCTGTCTATCTACTGAGACCAGAATTGTGGGCAAAGTCTGTCTGTCTTATGAGACCAGAGGTGCCGGTCAAATCTGTCTATCTCTTGAGATCAGAGCTGCCGGCCAAGTCTGTCTACCTACTGAGACAAGAGCTTCCGAGTAAGTCTGTCTATCTAATGAAGCCAGAGGTGCCGCACAAGTCTCTATCACTGAGACCAGAGCTGCCGGCCAAATCTATCTATATACTGCGAACATACCTACCGGACACGTCTGTCTATCTACTGAGACCAGATGTGCCGGCAAAGTCTGTCTATCTACTGAGACCAGAGATGCCGGTCAAAATCTGTATCTCCTGAGACCAGAGCTACCCTCCAAGTCTATCAATCTACTGACACCAGAGCTACCGGCTAAGTCTGTCTATCTACTGAGACCAGAGCTACCGGCGAAGTCTCTCTATCTAATGAAACTAGAGGTGCTGACTACGTCTGTCTATCACTGAGACCAGATCAGCCGGCCAAGTCTGTCTATCTACTGAGAACATAGCTACCGGAAACGTCTGACTGTCTACTGAGACCAGAGTTAGCGGCCAAGTCTGTCTATCTAATGAGACCAGATATACCGGCCAAGTCTATATATCTACTGAAACCAGAGCTACCGACCACGTCGATCTATCTACTGAGACCAAAACTATCGGCCAAGTCTATCTATCTACTGATATCAGAGCAACAGGTCAAGTCTGTCTATCTACTTAGAACAGATGTGCCGACAAAGTCTGTCTATCTTCTAAGACCAGAGGTGCCGGCCACGTCCGTGTATTTACTGAGACCACAGGAGCCGACCAAGTCTGTCTATCTATTGAGACCAGAGCTGCCGACCAAGTCTGATTACCTACTGAAACCAGAGCTTCCGCCTAAGTGTGTTTATCTACTGATACCAGAGCTACCGGCCAAGTCTGTCTATGTAATGAGAACAGAGCTCCCGGCCACGTCTGTCTATTTACTAAGACCAGAGCTACTGGCTAAGTTTGAGTATCTACTGAAACCACAGCTACAGGCAAAGTCTGTCTATCTACTGAGACCAGAGCTACAAGTCGAGTAAGTTTATCTAATGAGACCAGAGCTACCGGCGAAGTCTGTCTCTCTATGGAAACCAGAGGTGCCTGCCAAGTCTGTCTGTCTACTGAGACCAGAGCTACCGGCCAAGTCTCTCTATCTTCTGAGATCAGAGCTACCGGCCAAGTCTGTCTATCTACGGAGACCAGAGCTACAGGTCAAATATGTATATCTAATGAGACCAGAGCTACTGGCGAAGTCTGTCTATCTACTGAAAC
>JAUUDZ010461443.1:0-13112 GCA_032361705.1 Panulirus versicolor | reverse complement strand
CACAGGTGCTGACAAAGTCCGTCTATTTACTGAGACCGGAGCTACCGGCCACGTTGGTCTATCTACTGAGACCAGAGCAATCGGCCAAGTCTGTCTATCTACTGAGACCAGAGCTGCCGGCGAAGTCAATCTATCAACAGATACCAGATGGATAGGCCACGTCTGTCTTTCTATTGAGACCAGAGGTGCCGGCCAAGTCTGTCTATGTACTGAGACCAATTGTGCCGGCCAAGTCTGTCTATCTACTGATACCAGAGGTGCCGGTCAAGTCTATCCATCTAATGAGATCAAAGCTACCGTCAAAGTCTCTCTATCTACTGAGACCAGAGCTGATGGCCAAGTCTGTCTATCTACTGAGACCAGAGATACACCAGGTCTGTCTATCTAATGAGACCAGAGCTACCGGCCACGTCTGTCTCTCTATTGAGACCATAGCTGCAGGCCACGTCTGTCTGTCTACTGAGACCAAAGTTACCAGCCAGGTCTGTCGATCTGCTGAAACCAGAGTTGCCAGCCAAGTCCGTCTATCTACTGAGACCAAGGCTACCGGTCAAGTCTATCTATCTACTGAGACCAGAGGTGCAGGCCAAGTCTGCCTTTCTATAGAGATCAGAACTGCCATTCAAAATTGTCTATTTAATGAGATCATAGCTACCGGTAAAGTCAGTCTATCTACCGAGACTAGAGGTGCCGTCCAAGTCTGTCTATCTACTGATACAAGAGCTGCCGGCGAAGTCTGTCCATCTACTGAGACCAGAGCTGCCGGCCACGTCTGTCTATCCACTGAGACCATAGTTTCCGGCCACGTCTGTCTCTTTACTGAGACCAGAGTTACCGGCAAAGTCTGTATATCTACTGAGACCAGAGCTACCGGCCACGTCTGTCGATCTACTGAGACCAGAGCTGCCGGCCAAGTCTGTCTATCTACTTAGACCAGAGCTGCAGGTCCGTCTGTCTATCAAATGAGACCAGAGCTACTGGCCACGTCTGTCTCTCTACTGAGACCATAGCTACCGGCCACGTTTATTTTTCTTCTGAGACCAAAGTTACCGGCCAAGTCTGTCTATCTGCTGATACCAGAGTTGCCAGCCAAGTCTGTCTATCTACTGAGACTAGAGCTACTGGTCAAGTCTGTCTATCTATTGAGACCAGAGGTGCTGGCCAAGTCTGCCTATCTATTGAGATCAGAACTGCCAGCCAAGATTGTCTATCTAATGAGATCAGATCTTTCGGCAAAGTCTGTCTATCTACGGAGACTAGAGGGGCCGTCCAAGTCTGTCTATCGACTGAGACGAGAGCTGCCTGCGAAGTCTGTCTATCTACTGAGACCAGAGCTACCGGCTAAGTCTGTCTATCTACTGAGACCTCACGGCCGGCCACGTCTGCTGTCTACTGAGACCAGAGCTGCCGGCCAAGTCTGTCTACCTAATGGGACCAGAGATGCCAGGCAAGTCTTTCTATATAATGAGAACAGAGATACCAGCCAAGTCTGTCTACAGAGACCAGAGCTGTTGGGCAAGTCTGTCTATCTACTGAGACCAGAGCTACCGGTCACGTCTGTCTATGTACTGAGACTAGAGCTACTGGCCACGTCTGTCTGTCTACTGAGACCAGAGCTGCCGGCCACGTCTGTCTGTCTACTGAGACCAGAGCTGCCGGGCGCGTCTGTCTGTCTACTGAGACCAGAGTTACCGGCCAAGTATATCTATCTAATCAGGCAAGAGCTACCAGCCAAAGTCTCTATCTACTGAGAGCAGAGCTACCGGCCACGTCTCTCGATCTACTGAGACCACAGCTACCGATCAAGTCTGTCTATCTATTGAGACCAGGGGTGCCGGCCAAGTCTGTCTATCTACTGAGATCACAACTGCCAGCAAAGATTTTCTATCTAATGAGATCAGAGCTACCGGTAAGTCTATCTATCTACTGAGATCAAAGGCGCATACCGAGTCTGTCTATCTACTGAGACCAGAGCTGCTGGCCAAGTCTGTCTATTTACTGAGATCAGAGCTACCGGTTAAGTCTGTCTACCTACAGAGACCAGATGTGCAGGCAAAGTCTGCCTATCTACTGATACCAGAGGTGCCGGTCGAATCTGTCTATCTCTTGAGACCAGAGCTGCCGGCCAAGTCTGTTTACCTACTTAGACCAGATGTGCGGGCTAACTCTGTCAATCTTCTGAGACCAGAGCTACCGGACAAGTCTATCTATCTACTGATATCAGCGCTACCGGCCAAGTCTGTCTATCTACTTAGACCAGCTTTGCGGGCTAAGTCTGTCTATCTTCTGAGACCAGATCTACAGGTGAAGGATGTCTATCTAATGAGACAAGAGCTACCGGCGAAGTCTGTCTATCTAATGAAACCAGAGGTGCCGGACAAGTCTGTCTATCACTGAGACCAGAGATGCCGGCTAAGACTGTCTATCTACTGACAACATAGCTATCTGACACGTCTGTCCATCTGCTGAGGCCAGATGTGCCGGTAAAGTTTGTCTGTCTACTGAGACCAGAGATGTCGGTCAAATCTACCTACTGGGACCAGAACTACCGGCTAAGTCTGTCTTTCTACTGAGACCAGAGCTACAGGTCAAGTATGTCTATCTAATGAGACCAGATCCACCGGCGATGTCTGTCTAATGAAACC
Organism: Panulirus versicolor; assembly: GCA_032361705.1. Taxonomy (NCBI): domain Eukaryota; kingdom Metazoa; phylum Arthropoda; class Malacostraca; order Decapoda; family Palinuridae; genus Panulirus; species Panulirus versicolor. The sequence continues at coordinate 10,467 of JAUUDZ010461443.1, read as the reverse complement.
AAAGGTTCTGGTCAAGTTTGTCAATCACTGAGACCAGATCTGCCGGCCAAGTCTGTCTTTCTACTGAAAACATAGCTACCGGTCACGTCTGTCTGTCTACTGAGACGAGTTAGCGGTCAAGTCTCTCTATCTACTGAGGCCAGATGTACCGGCCAAGGCTATCTAACTACTGAGACCAGAGCTACTGACCTCGTCGATCTATCTATTGAGACCAGAACTACTGGCAAGTCTATCCATCTACTGATATCAGAGCAACCGGCCAAGTCTGTCTATCTAATGAGACCTCAGGAGCCGGCCAAGTCTGTCTATCTACTGAGACCAGACCTGCCGACCAAGTCTGTCTATCTACTGAGACCAGAGCTTCCGCCTAAGTGTGTTTATCTACTGACACCAGAGCTACCGGCCAAGTCTGTCTATTTACTGAGACCAGAGCGGCCGGCCAAGTTTGTCTATCTACTGAAACCACATCAACCGGAAAAGTATGTCTATCTGTTGAGACCAGAGCTACAAGTCGAGTAAGTCTATCTTATGAGACCAGAGCTACCGGCGAAGTCTATCTCTACTGAAACCATAGGCGCCCGCCAGGTCTGTCTATCTACTGAGACCAGAGCTACTGGCCAAGTCTTTCTATCTACAGCGATCAGAACTACCGGCCAAGTCTGTCTATCTACCGAGACCAGAAATGCAAGTGAAGTCTATCTATCTTCAGAGACTAGAGGGACCGGCTACGTCTGTCTGTCTAATGAGAGCAGAGGCGCTGGACAAGTCTCTCTATCTATTGAGATCAGAACTGCCAGCCAATTTTGTCTATCTGTTGAGATCAGAGCTTCCGGCGAATTCAATCTCTCTACTGAGACCAGAGGTGCCGGCCAAGTCGTTCTATCTACTGAGACCAGAGCTAGAGGTCAATTATATCCATCTAATTAGACTAGAGCTACTGGCGAAGTCTGTCTATCTATTGAAAGCAGATGTGCCAGCCAAGTCTGTCTATCTACTGAGACCAGAACTACCGGCCACATCTGTCTATCTACTGAGACCAGAGCTACCGGCCTAGTCTGTCTATCTACTGAGATCAGAGCTGCCGGCGAAGTCTATCTATCTATACGGACCAGAGCGATCCGCTACGTCTGTTTATCTATTAAGATCAGAGGTGTCTGCCAAGTCTGTCTATCTACTATCAGAACTGCAAGCCAAGATTGTCTATCTATTGAGATCAGAGCTACCGGCCAGGTCTGTCTATCTACTGAGACCAGAGCTGACAGCCAAGTCTGTCTATATACTGAGACCAGAGCTGCTGGCCACATCTGTCTATCTACTGAGAACAGAGCTACCGACCACTAACGTCTACCTACTAGGACCAGAGCTAAGGGCCAAGTCTATCTATCTATTGAGACCAGAGCTACCGGCCACGTCTGTCTGTTTACTGAGACCAGAGTTACCGGCAAAGTCTGTCTGTCTGTCTACTGAGACCCGAGCTACCGGCTACGTCTGACGATCTACTGAGATCAGAGCAGCCGGCCAAGTCTGTCTATCCACTGAGACCAGAGCTGCAGGCCACGTCTCTCTATCCAATAAGACCAGATCTACCGGCTACGTCTGTCTGCCTACTGAGACTATAGCTACCGGCCACGTCTATCTGTCTACTGAGACTAAAGTTACCGGCCAAGTCTGTCTATCTGCTGACACCAGAGTTACTAGCCAAGTCTGTCTATCTGCTGAGACCAGAGCTACCGGCCACGTTTGTCTATCTATTGAGACCAGAGCTACCGGTCAGGTCTGTCTATCTACTGAGACCAGAGCTGTCGGCGAAGTCTATCTATCTACAGAGACTAGAGCTATCGGCTACGTCTGTCTATCTATTGAGACCAGATATGCCGGCCAAGTCTGACTATCTACTGAGATCAGAACTGCCAGCAAAGATTGTCTATCTATTGAGATCAGAGCTACCGGCCAAGTCTGTCTATCTACTGAGACCAGAGGTGCCAGCCAAGTCTGTCTATCTACTGACACCAGAGGTGCCGGCAAAGTCTGTCTATCTACTGAGACCAAAGCTACCGGCTAAGTCTCTCTATCCACTGGGACCAGAGCTGCCGGCCAAGTGTGTCTATCTACTGCCACGTCTGTCTATCTAATGAGAACAGAGCTACCGGCCACGTCTGTCTTTCTACTGAGACCAAACTTACCGGCTATGTCTATCTGTCTTTTGAGACCAAAGTTACCGGCCAAGTCTGTCAATCTGCTGAGACCAGAGTTGCCAGCCAAGTGTGTATATCTACTGAGACCAGAGCTATCGGTCACTTCTATCTATCTATTGAGACCAAAGGTGCCGGCCAAGTCTGTCTATCTATTGAGATCAGAACTGCCGGCAAAGATTGTCTATCTAATGAGATCAGAGCTACCGGCAAAGTCTGTCTATCTACTGAGACCAGAGGTGCCGTCCAAGTCTGTCTATGTACTGAGGCGAGAGCTGCCGGCGAAGTCTGTCTAATGAGACCAGAGCTATTGGCTAAGTCTGTCTATCTACTGAAACCAGAGCTACCGGCCACGTCTGTTTGTCTACTGAGATCAGAGCTGCCGGGCATGTCTGTCTGTCTACTGAGACCAGAGTTACCGACCAAGTATGTCTATCTACTGTCACAAGAGCTACCGACCAAGTCTGCCTATCTACTGAAATGAGACGTGCCGACCAAGACTATCTATCTAATGAGACCAGAACTGCAGCCCACATCTGTCTATCTACTGAGACCATAGTTACCGACCACGTCTGTCTGTTTACTGAGACCAGAGTTACCGGCAATGTCTGTCTATCTAATGAGACCAGAGCTACAGGCTACGCTACGTCTCTCGATCTACTGAGACCAGAGCTACAGGCTAATTCAGTCTATCTACTGAGACCATAGTTGCAGGCCACGTTTGTCTATCAAATGAGACCAGAGCTACCGGCCACGTCTGTCTCTCTACTGAGACCATAGCCACCGGCCACGCCTATCTGTCTATTGAGACTAAAGTTTCCAGCCAAGTCTGTCTATCTATTGAGACCAGAGTTGCCAGCCAAGTCTGCCTATCTACTGAGATCAGAGCCACTGGACAAGTCTGTCTATCTATTGAGGCCAGAGGTGCCGGCCAAGTCTGTCTATCTATTAAGATCAGAAGTGTCAGCCAAGATTGTCTATCTGATGAGATCAGAGCAACCGGCAAAGTCTGTCCATCTACTGAGACTAGAGGTGCCGTCCAAGTCTGTCTATCTGTTGAGACGAGAGCTGCCTGCGAAGTCTGTCTATCTACTGAGACCAGAGCTACCGGCAAAGTGTGTCTATCTACTGAGACCTGAACGGCCGGCCACTTCTGTCTGTCTACTGAGACCAGAGATGCCGGCCAAATCTGTCTATCTAAAGAGACCAGAGATGCCGGCTAAGTCTTTCTATATACTGAGACCAGAGCTGTTGGCCAAGTCTGTCTATCTACTGAGACCAGAGCTGCCGTTCACCTCCGTCTATCTATTGAGAGAAGAACTACCAGCCACGTCCGTCTGTCTACTGAAACCAGAGCTGCCGGGTACGTCTGTCTGTCTACTGAGACCAGAGTTACCGGCCAAGTATGTCTATCTACTCAGACAAGAGGTACCGGCCAAGTCTGCCTATCTACTGAGACCAGAGCTGCAGGCCACGTCTGTCTAGCTAATGAGACCAGAACTGCCGGCCACATCTGTCTGTCTACTGAGACCAGAGCTGCCGGCCACGTCTGTCTATCTACTGAGATCATAGCTATCGGCCACGTTTGTCTGTTTACTGAGATCAGAACTGCCAGCGAAGATTGTCTATCTAATGAGATCAGAGCTACCGGCTAAGTCTATCTATCTACTGAGACCAGAGGCTCCGGCTGAGTCTGTCTATCTACTGAGACGAGAGTTGTCGGCCAAGTCTTTCTATTTATTGAGATCAGAGCTACCGGTTAAGTCTGTCTATCTACTGAGACCAGAGGTGTCGGCCAAATCTGTCTATCTCTTGAGACCAGAGCTGCCGGCCAAGTCTGTCTACGTACTGAGACAATAGTTACCGGCTAAGTCTGTCTATCTTCTGAGACCAGACCTACAGGTCAAGTATATCTATCTAATGAGACCAGAGCTACCGGCGAAGTCTGTCTATCTAATGAAACCAGAGATGCCGGACAAGTCTGTCTATCACTGAGACCAAAGCTGCCGGCCAAGTCTGTCTATCTACTGAGAACATAGCTGCCGGACACGTTTGTCTATCTATAGACTGAAACCAGATGTACTGGCAAAGTCTGTCTATCTACTGAGACCAGAGATACCGGTCAAATCTCTCTATCTCCTGAGACCAGAGCTGCCGGCCAAGTCTGTCTACCTACTGAGACCAAAGTTACCGGCTGAGTCTGTCTATCTACTGAGACCAGAGCTTCATGTCAAGTATGTATATCTAATAAGACCAGAGCTACCGGTGAAGTCTGTCTACCTAATGAAACCAGAGGTGCTGGCCAAGTCTGTCTATCACTGAGACCAGATCTGCCGGCTAAGTCTGTCTATTAACTGAAAGCATAGCTACCGGACACGTCTATCTGTCTACTGAGACCAGAGTTAGCGGCCAAATCTCTCTATCTAATGAGACCAGATATACCGGCCAAGTCTCTCTATCTACTGAGACCAAAGCTAACGACCACGTCGATCTATCTACTGAGACCAGAACTACTGGCCAAGTCTATTTATCTACTGATATCAGAGCCACCGGCCAAGTCTATCTATCTACTTAATCAGATGTGCCGGCAAAGTCTGTCTATCTACTGAGATCAGAGGTCCCGGCCACGTCTGTCTATCTACTAAGACCACATGAGCCGGCGAAGTCTGTCTATCTACTGAGACCAGAGCTTCCGCCTAAGTGTATTTATCTATTGACACCAGAGCTACCGGCCAAGTCTGTCTATCTAATGACAACAGAGCTGCCGGCCAAGTCTGTCTATCTTCTGAGACTAGAGCGGTTCGCCAAGTTTGTTTATCTACTGAAACCACAGCTACCGGCCAAGTCTGTCTATCTATTGAGACCAGAGCTACAAGTCGAGTAAGTCTATCTAATGAGACCAGAGTTACCGGCGAAGCCTTTCTTTCTACTGAAACCAGAGGTGCCGGCCAAGTCTGTCTCTCTACTGAGATCAAAGCTACCGGCCAAGTCTGTCTATCTACTGAGACCAGAGCTGCCAGCAAAGTCTATCTATCTACAGAGACCAGAGCGACCGGCTACGTCTGTCTATCTATTGAGAGCAGAGGTGCCGGCCAAGTATCTATCTACTGAGATCAGAACTGCTATCCAATTTTGTCTATCTAGTGAGATCAGAGCTACCGGCGAAGTCAATCTTTCTACAGAGACCAGAGGTGCCAGCTGAGTCTGTCTATCTAATGAGACCAGAGCTGCAAGCCAAGACTGTCTATTTTCTGAGACCAGCGCTTCCGGCCAAGTCGTTCTATCTACTGAGACCAGACCTACAGGTTAAGTATGTCCATCTAATTAGACTAGAGCTACTGGCGAAGTCTGTCTATCTACTGAAGCCATATGTGCCGCAAAGTCTGTCTATCTACTGAGACATGAGCTGCCGGGGAAGTCTATCTATCTACAGAGACCAGAGCGATCGGCTACGTCTGTTTATCTATTGAGACAAGAGGTGTCGGCCAAGTCTGTCTATCTACTGAGATCAGAAATGCTAGCCAAGATTGTCTATCTATTGAGATCAGAGCTACCGGCCAAGTCTGTCTAGCTAGTGAGAGCAAAGGTGCCGGCTAAGTCTGTCTATCTACTGAGACTAGAGCTACTGGTCAATTCTGTCTATCTACAGAGACCAGAGCCACCGACCACGTCTGTCTATCTAATGAAACCAAAGTTGCCGGCCAAGTCTGTCTATCTACAAAGGCCAGAGCTGCCAGCCAAGTCTGCCTGTCTACTGAGACCAGAGGTGCTGGCCACATCTGTCTGTCTACTGAGACCAGAGCTACCGACCGCTCCTGTCTATCTACTAGGACCAGAGCTACCCTCCAAATCAATCAATCTACTGAGATCAGAGCTGCCGGCCATGTCATTCTATCTACTGAGAATATAGCTACCGGCCACATCTGTCTGTTTACTGAGACCAGAGTTACCGACAAAGCCTGTCTATCTACTGAGACCAGGGCTACCAGCCCCGTCTGTCGATCTACTGAGATCAGAGCTGCCGGCCAAGTAAGTCAATCTACTGAGACCAGAGCTGCAGGCCACGTCTGTCTATCAGATGAGACCAGAGCTACCGGTCACTTCTGTCTGTCTACTGAGAGTATAGCTACCGGCCACGTCTATCTGTCTACTGAGACTTAAGTTTCCGGCCAAATCTGTCTATCTGCTGAGACCAGAGTTGCTAGCCAAGTCTCTCTATCTACTGAGACCAGAGCTACCCGTCAAGTCTGCTTATCTTTTGAGACCAGAGCTGCCGGTATAGTCTGTCTATCTACTGAGACCAGAATTTCCGGCCACGTTTGTTTATCTACTGAGACCAGAGCTACCGGCCAAGTCTGTCTATCTACAGAGAGCAGAATTCCCGACCAAGTCTGTCTATCTACTTAGACCAGAGATGCCGGCCAAGTCTGTCTATCTAATGAAACGAGAGCTGCCGGCCAAGTCTGTCTATCTACTGAGACCAGAGCTTCCTCCTAAGTGTGTTTATCTACTGACACCAGAGCTACCGGCTAAGTCTGTCTATCTATTGAGAACAAAGCTGCGGACCTTTACTGAGACCAGAACTACCGGCCAAGTTTATCTATCTACTGAAACCACAGCTACAGGTCAAGTCTGTCTATCTGCTGAGACCAGAGCTACATGTCGATTGAGTCTATCTAATGAGACCATAGCTAACGGCGAAGTCTGTCTCTCTACTGAAACCAGAGGTGCCGGCCAAGTCTGTCTACCTACTGAGACCAGAGATACCGGCCAAGCCTGTCTATCTACTAAGACCAAAGCTGCTAGCAAAGTCTATCTATCTACAGAGACGAAAGCGAACGGCTACGTCTGTCTATGTATTGAGACCAGAGGTGCCAGAAGTCCCTCTATCCACTGAGATCAGAGCTGCCAGCCAAGATTGTCTATCTATCGAGATCAGAGCTACAGGCCAAGTCAATCTATCTACTGAGACCAGAGGTGCCAACCGATTCTGTCTATCTACTGAGACCAGAGCTGCTGGCTAGGTCTGTCCATCTACTGAGACCAGCGCCACCGGCCAAGTCGTTCTATCTACTGAGACCAGAGATACAGGTCAAGCATGTATATCTAATTAGACTAGAGCTACTGGCAAAGTCTGTCTATCTGCTGAAACCAGATGTGCCGGCCTAGTCTGTCTATCTACTGAGACCAGAACTACCGGCCACATCTGTCTATCTACTGAGACCAGAGCTACCGATTAAGTCTCTCTATCTACTGAAACTAGAGCTGCCGGCGAAGTCAATCTATCTACAGACACCAGAGCGATCGGCTACGTCTCTCTATCTATTGAGACTAGATGTGTCGGCCAGGTCTGTCTATCTACTGAGATCAGAACTGCCAGCCAAGATTGTCTATCTATTGAGATCAGAGCTATCGGCCAAGACTGTCTATCTACTGAGACCAGAGGTGCCGGCCAAGTCTGCCTATCTACTGAGACTAGAGCTACCGGTCAATTCTGTCTATCTACAGAGACCATGCCACCGGCCACGTCTGTCTATGTAATGAGACCAGAGCTGCCGGCCAAGTCTGTCTATGTAATGAAACCAGAGCTGCTGGTCAAGTCTGTCTATCTACTGAGACCAGAGCTGCTGTCCACATCTGTCTTTCTACTGGGACCATAGCTCCCGGCGACTCCTGTCTATTCACTAGGACCAGAGCTACCGGCCAGGTCTGTTTATCTACTGAGACCTGAGCTACCGGTCTATCTACCTACTGAGATCAGAGCGACCGGCTACGTCTGTCTATCTACTGAGAACAGAATTCCCGACCAAGTCTGTCTATCTACTTAGACCAGAGATGCCGGCCAAGTCTGTCCATCTAATGAAACGAGAGCTGCCGGCCAAGTTTGTCTATCTACTGAGACCAGAGCCAAAGGCCACGTTTGTCTATCTACTAAGATCTGAGCTACAGGCCACGTCTGTCAATTTACTGAGGCCAGAGCTGCCGGCGAAGGCAATCTATCTACAGATACCAGATTGATCGGCTACGTCTGTCTATCTATTAAGACCAGAGGTGCCGGAACAGTCTCTCTATCTACTGAGCTCAGAACTGCTGGCAAAGATTGTCTATCTGATGAGATCAGAGTTACAGGCCAAATCTTTCTATCTACTGAGACCAGAGATACCGGCCAAGTCTGTCTATCTACTAAGACCAGAGCGGCCGGAAAAGTCTGTCTGTCTACTGAGACCAAAGCTGCCGGCCGAGTTTGTTTATCTGATGAGACCAGAGATTCCGGCCAATTCAGTCTGTTTATTGAGACCAGACCTGCCGGCTAAGTCGGTCAATCCACTGATACCAGAGCTACCGGCCAAGTCTCTCTATCTTCTGAAACCAGAGGTGCCGGCAAAGTCTGACTATCTATTGAGAACAGAGCTGCCGGCCACGTCTATCTACTGAGATCTGAGCTACCGGCCACGTCTTTCTATCTACTGAGACCAGCGCTTTCAGCCTCGTCTGTCTATCTACTGAGACCATAGCAACCTGCCAAGTCTGTCTACTGAGACCAGAGCTACCGGTCAAGTGTGTCTATTTATTGAGACCAGAGGTACAAGCCAAGTCTGTATATCTACTGAGATCAGAGCTACCGGCCAAGTCTGTCTATTTACTGAGACCAGAATTACCGGCCACATCTGTCTATCTACTGACATCAGAGCTACCGGCCAAGTCTGTCTATCTACTGAGACCAGAGCTACCGGCGAAGTCTATCTATCCACAGAGACCAGAGCGGTCGGCTACTGCTGTCTATCTATTGAAACCAGAGGTGTCGGCCAAGTCTGTATATCTTCTAAGATCAGAACTGCCAACCAAGATTGTCTATCTATTGAGATCAGAGCTACCGGCCAAGTCTGTCTATCTATTGAGACCACAGGTGTCGGCCAAAGCTGTATATCTTCTAAGACCAGTACTGCCAGCCAAGATTGTCTGTCTATTGAGATCTAGCTACCGGCCAAGTCTGTCAATCTACTGAGACCAGAGGTGCCGGCCACGTCTGTCTATCACTGAGACTAGAGGTGCCGGCCTAGTCTGTCTATCTACTGAGACCAGAGCTGCTGGCCACATCTGTCTATCTACTGAGACCATAGCTACCGACCACTCATGTCTATCTACTAGGACCAGAGCTCCCGGCCAAGTATGTCTATCTACTGAGACAAGAGCTGCCGTCCAAGTCTGTCTATCTACTGAGACCAGACTTGCCGGACAAGTCTCTCTATCTACTGAGGCCAGAGCTACCTTCCACGTCTGTCTATCTACTGACATCAGAGCTACCGGCCAAGTCTGTCTATCTACTGAGACCAGAGCTGCTGGTCAAGTCTATCTACCTACTGAGATCAGAGCGACCGGCTACGACTGTCTATCTATTGATACCAGAGGTGCCGGAAAAGTCTATCTACTGAGATCAGAACTGCCTGCCAAGATTGTCTATCTAATGAGACCAGAGCTACCGGCCATGTCTGTCCATCTACTGACACCAGAGAGGCCGGCAAAGTCTATCTACTAGGACCAGATCTGCCGGCCGAGTCTGTCTATTTAATGAGACCAGAGATTCCAGCCAATTCTGTCTATCTATTGAGATGAGAGCTGCCGGCCAAGTCGGTCTATCTATCGATATCAAATCTACTGGCCAAGTCTGTCTATCTTCTGAGACCAGAGGTGCCGGCCAAATCTGTCTATCTACTGAAACCGGAGCTACCGGCCACGTCTGTCTATCTACTGAGATTAGAGCTACCGGCCACGTCTGTCTATCTAATGAGACCATAGCTATCGGCCACATCTGTCTGTCTACTGAGACCAGAGTCATCGGCCAAGTCTATCTATCTACTGAGACCAGAGCTACCGGCCAAGTCTGTCTATCTACTGAGACTAGAGCTACCGGTCAAGTGTGTTTATCTATTGAGACCAGAGGTACAAGCCAAGTCTGTCTGTCTACTGAGACCAGAGTTACAGGCCAAGTATGTGTATCTAATGAGACCAGAGCTACCGGCGAAGTCTGTCTATCTACTGAAACCAGAGGTACCGGTCAAATCTGTCAATCTACTGATACCAGAGTTACCTACCATGTCTGTCTATCTACTGAGACCAGAGCAGCCAGACAAGTCTGCTTATCTGGTGAAACTAGAGCTGCTGGACACGTGTATCTATCTACTGAGACCAGATCTACTTGTCAGGTCTATCTATCTACTGATATCAGAGCTTCCAGCCACGTCTGTCTATCTATTGACACCAGAGTTGCCGGCCA
>JAUUDZ010461433.1:319-12195 GCA_032361705.1 Panulirus versicolor | reverse complement strand
ACACTTTACCAAACTCAGTCACCAGCTTCTGCAGTTTCTCACCCGAATCAGCCACCAGTGCTGTATCATCAGCGAACGACAACTGACTCTTTTCCCAAGCTCTCTCATCCACAACAGACTGCATACTTGCCCCTCTTTCCAAAACTCTTGCATTTACCTTTGTAACAACCCCATCCATAAACAAATTAAACAACCATGGAGACATGGCCTTTGTTGTCTTTTCCTAGTGCTACTTCGCGCACATGCGGGGGAAGGGGGCTGTCACTTCATGTGTGGTGGGGTGGCGACGGGAATGAATAAGGGCAGACAGTATGAATTATGTACGTGTATATATGTATATGTCTGTGTGTGTATATATATGTATACACTGAGATGTATAGGTATGTATATGTGCGTGTGTGGACGTGTATGTATATACATGTGTATGTGGGTGAGTTGGGCGTTAATGGGATGGCCATGATTAGGGCCTCAGCTGCCCATGCTGTCTCAGCTAACATATAAAAAAGTCAGTCTTCTGTTTATTCAACATTAACCTCTGTTGATTCTGAAATGAATTTGACTGTCTCATATTTCAAAACAGTCAGCAATTACCTGGTTATTAATTTACAGCACTACTTATGAAATTATGTGAATGTAAAAATTATTGAAAGGTGAAAAAAATAAAACTATACTTGAAAGATGTAAATGACAGCTTTACATACGAACAAATGATATACACTTGTACACATAAAAAGAAATGTAAAAATATGGAAACAATAAGCTTGATGTCTCTGAAAAAGGTATAACGGTCTTACTTATATTTTATTCCCTTTTAGTATGTCCTAGGGTTGAGTTTGAGACTAGATAAGCACAGGTCTCTAAGACTCAGTGTCTCAGAGACAAATGAATTAAACTATTAAAAGTTTAAAAAAAGATACAGATCTAACAAGTCAAATGACCTGTAGGATGGTGTTATGGTAGAATCGCAAAAGGTTGCTAATCTTATACAGCTGCACAGGTTTTTTCCCTCCCTCACGTCTTTGATCAGTCACAATCATCTGCTCTATTCGAGTCTTCAGAGGTCGACAAACACTCTCAGAGATGCTGGCTACAGTAGATCGTGTCTGCTCTACAGGATCTGGAATCAAGGATTGTATGCACATTAATTTCACAAAGATGAATAAAGAGTCATATTTTTGGTGCTAATGCAGACCAACCCTGCTGATCTGATGTAATTATGGGTAACCCTTGTTTGATAAATTCATATCAGGTGATAGAAAAATAACCAGATGGTTGGAAAAGCCTGTTGGCCAAACCTACAGAGTTATATCTAAATGGTAAGAAAAACTTGTATAGAAAAATGCATGCCACAAATACAAAACTGTACTGAGAAAAGAATCTATCAGTGATTACAATAAAACCCTGAAAAATATTCAAAAAACAGCACATAAAATAACCTAGCATTCTGTACCCACCTTTAACATGAAATTCTTGAAGTTTAACATTAGTGTAACATGGTTTGGCTCTGAAAGCACTTCTGGAATAAGTTCAGTCCTGTGACCATGGAAAGTTTGTGTTTTTTAAGTGGGCCCAGAGGTAATAAGAGAAATTAAAAAAAAAAAAGTAAACTAATCTCTCTTATCAGGGAGTAAATGACCCCACAAAGAGTAGAAAATGGTACTGAAGACATTAGCCTTCAAGATTTAAGATTTCTGGCAAACAGGTGATCACAAAACAAAAACAGAAAAATCTGACTTACACTATTAACACAGATTAAACAACATATGAAGCCACTCATCATGGACTACTTCATCTCTTCTGTAACAATTATATCAATCTAATTAACATTCTTGCCTGTAACATATTCATTTGTTCCAATTTTCCTTCTTATGTAGGTATATACTTTCATTTAAAAAGGCTTATCACACAACACCAGTGAAGGATATAATGAGCACCACATGACCTAACTAGCACTTTGTTGTTAACATGAATGCTAAGCACACTGGAGCATTATTTCTTTTGGCTACCTCTAGGCTGCCCCATAACCTTCTAAGTTGTGTCTGACTGATGAGTTGTAGAAGCATAGAACATTTGCATTCACACTGTGAACTGTCATATACAAAGATCTTAGAATGTTTCTCATGCTCAGTATTTATAATCTGATTCAGATGTGGTACTTTGCCTACATTTTTTATATATGGACAGAGCCCAATGAGTATTCAAGAGTATATCCATCTGAAAGAAGTAGATCTAATGAAACATGAGGTATGGAACAAAAATTGAGATGTGGAAAATATTATGGATGGAACTATGAAATGACAAAAACATGGAAAGGATGGATACTAAATAAGTAAGGAAAGCTAAAACAACTATGGTCAAGTAAATGCATTGAAGATCTGGCAGAAGCCATCCTTACTGACATCACAAGGCAGCACATCGTACACAGATAGATGGATGGACTATCTGCCAAAGCAATTATTTTCTTACCAATGTTTAAACAGTTTGCAAACAATGTCTGCGCAGCTTCTCGCTCAGTTGGTAATGCTTGATGAACCCAAGCCAGCATATCACCAACATATCTCATAGGGTCATGAGCCTGAAGTTCAATGGGACGAGGAGCACCGCCAGGACCCCCAATAGTAAGAGCACCTAAGAAACCCCGTACCAGCCATCCCCGTCGAACAACTATCCACTCTTCAACCACTAGACTGGAAAAGTGTTAATAATAGTTACAAAAAAATGAAAATAAAAAATAATGAGTAAGAGAGACAATTATTATTACCTTATCAAGCACACTCAGAATCACTAGATACCTTAGGAGCAAATCACATATCAAAGGTTCCTAGTTTTGAGATTCAAGACAGAATCTATTTTCTATGAAAATAATGAGCCTCTCCTTTAAAAAGGCATATCTACCTAATATCCAGAAGGTTCCCTAGCCACTAATATATAATGAGAGCCACTGATGGGAATTGCCATTATCCCTTTATGGCATATATGTAAGAAAAGCAACAAGGAGGCCATTCTTAATGAAGGGAAGAAAAAGATCACCAATACAGGTACAAAACTGAAGCCAGTAATGTAATATATACTTCTTATCATATAAGCAAAAATAAGACAAAATTGGAATGAAGATTTCTAAAAAGGGCCTTTCACACTTTACCACTGATATGCAAAATCAATTTGGGACAAAGTGATGAGGTTGTAGTAAACAAGTAGTTGTGGCAGGCAGTCATCAACCATGGAAGTATTACTGCCTGGATGTTGAGAGGGACTGTGATGGCAGCACAAAGAAACAGTTCTTAAGTGGCTGTCATGTTCTATTCTCTGAGCCAGGTTGCTGTCTTTTCTTTCTACTTCATCTATATATGGGCTGCTTGTTTTCAATAAACAAACAAAAAATTATCTCTCACATAATATCTGACAACAAACATCTCAATGATTTATTTGAAAATCTTGGTTTTGATTTTATTGAATATATGGCAATAATGGAAATTAGTTTTTTCGGGCATTAAAATAAAATGGCAACACCAGCTGAGGACAGTTACATAGTTGCTAGGGCTCCCTTGCCCATCAATAAACAAATAGAACTCTGTTCCTCAAAGTATCTCTTTCTAAATACATTTATAATATCTGCAGTCTAAGATCAACCTCCTTTTGTAGAACAATATCTGCCTACCTCCCCACCTGATTTTCCTCTCTTTGAAACTCAACTGTCCAAGACTTTCTCTGCTATTCACTCTCATATCTATGACTGCACTATAATCTCTACCTACATTTCTGCTCAAAGGGTGGTGTCTGTCCCTACTGCAGTAAAAAATAAAAGCTAATGCTCACCTTGCAGGTCTTGAGTCTCCCTACTTTGATAAAATCTATCTCAAAAGCTCCTTACCCTGTAAATCTTTATTCTAATATTTTATATGGCTATCCCCAACTTTCTACTAGTATGTGTAATTCTTCAACAACATGACTGTTGTTACCAGATTCCACTGACAAGTAGTTACACTGCAAGCATGAAGTTACTTCTGCAATGCTATCTACTGTCAGTGGACAGAGAGGAGTACAGGATCATTGAAGACCTTTTTCCCAAAGGAGTTCATCATATCTTAGTTCCAATGTGAAGTGTAGCCTTAAAGCAGCAGGAGCCCATAAAAGAGGTTCTGGGCTGTATATTAATAATTAGAGTATATGACTTTCTGTCATAAGTTGTTACTTTCTATCTGCATACTGAACTCCTCTATGTAAGAAATCTCAACGTACACTATAGACTATCTCTGCTCTAATTGGTCCGTTTTTTCATTCTGTAACAGTGTGGAACGACAAACATACATCATGAGTTTCTAATCATCACCAACAAACCTCAAACATGCTTAACCTCATTCTTTCTTCTGTTTCCTCCTACTGAATGCAATTTCTGCATCTTTACTGTCTTCTGACCATGGTCTTATTTTTTCACTTCAAACTAGGCAAGCCTATCCCCTATCCTCCTCTCAAAATGGCTATTTTGACACTTTGGTGGGGTCTTCTCATAGCTCTTATGTTAACTCTACTTGGAACCAATACTACTTCAGATGCTGGGATGCCTACAACTGTGCTGGTCATGAAGCAGAGGTCATCTTAGCTGGGATGGACATCTACAACCCTCATTCTATTTTACTCTTCACCCCCACATCATGATATAATCACTTTTGCTCTGATGCTTGTTCCATCAAGGACAAAAACCATGAAACCCTTTCACAATGTAGACATATTAATTTCTACTGATTTCGCTTACAAAGACTTTTCTACGGAAGGTAACCCAAGGTATAAACAAGGAAAAACCAGTATTCATGTCAAATAGTCAGTCACTAAAAATGTAATGGTAGCTTATAAAACCAAACTAAAGAACACTTCACAGATATCTTCTTACTTGAAAAGAACAGGTCTTTCCTGAAGTGCAGCAATTGCTTGGGTAAGTAATGGGGATGGATCTGGGGAGCGACACTGAGACTGACACCACCGATATAAGCGCTCCAACCCAGCCTCACGACAAACATTCATCTGCTCCATCACATCTAAGGCTGTTTTCTGGTGACCTGTCTAATTACGATCAAGAAGCATAGAATCTGTTGATTTATTCAAAACTCATATTCGAAATAAGTTATCAACCACAACACAACAAGGATTAAAAAGTAATTCATGGTGAAAAAATATAAGGCAAACTTTAAATTCTCAGTTTTCCAGGATAAATCAAATTCACTCAGAACCACAGCAACTCTTGTGAGTCCACAGAATGGCTAAGTGTGCCCTCTTGTATTAGTAAAAATGGGAATAATCCAACTGAAAATAAAAATTTTCCCCCTGTGCAGCTGTATCATATTCCTAGATAATACTGCTATCTTATATTAGCCTTTCCACAGTTGCCAGCCAGTAAAAACATACTGATGAAGCATATAATCATGTTTTTCTGGCATCCACAGAGATCCACAGCCAAATGCAAAACTAAAAAATATTGTAAAATGACAACAAAACAAGGGCCCATAACAAACCAAAATCCTTCACAGAAGTTTTGAATTCTAATATTGATTTTGCACATGGCTTAGTAACATCAAGCATTACCAGTTTCAAGCAATTATAGGCATCATTAATTCTGTTCAGGTGCTACATCTCTTCGTGATTATTTGCCCAACCCAAACCTCCTTTTCTACTATCAGCTTTCTTTTTTTCATTTACAGCTTCAAACATTTCTTCATCATTTCTCTTATCTTTCCAGCTAACTTCCACATCCACACAACCACATAAATTATCTGTTCATACTTGCAGTCTTGGCAAATCTCCTAGCAATGCCATGCAGTGTGTAAGAAATGAGAAATTTATCTCCTAAAATATTGCAGGAACTGTAAATACACCTATAACTACTGTAACATAATGTAATGTTAAAATCATGAATGCGAAAATCATGAGGAGGGGTTCCATTCAGTCTGATCCTGACATTATGGATTCATTCCATTATGAGTAATTGCTAAACATGGAAGGGCAGAGGTTAAATTACAATGCTATGAATAAGTCTGATGCTAGGAGAGAATGAAATCCTCCTCTCCAATGAGATTCTTTTAATACTGCCATAAATGTAAGAGTGCACTTAGCTAGTTTGTGAGTTTACATAGCCTGCAAGTCTATGAGACACACTGGTTGGATTTGAAATAACTAAAAGTCTATTTGACAGAACAGCTGAATCTTTAAAGTAACAATAGTTTATCTATGCAAATCTGAAGTGAGGCAGTGATTTTCATTTATTTGAAACTTGGCCATGATTAGAAAGTTACCAAACTTCGAAGCTGAATAAAGAAGATGAACAAGATTAAGAAAAAAGGAGTCTAGGGATAATGAAGTACCAGGGAAGGTATCGGTATTGTGATGAAGGGAAAGCTGGGTTCCTAAATCTACATAGAAATCTACAGAGAATGGATATGGGAAGTTAAGCTTTGTGGAAGTGTTGGGGTAAGATGAGAAATGGGTAAAATTGACGACGCGTTTGAGCAAAACTAGAATGAAATGAAAACAGCAGCAAACAGTATGGTGCAATGTGAGATGTGCTGTGACTAAAGTGCTTGAATGAGAGTTCTTGTAAGGCATCCATTTCTTTTGTCAGCTGTTTTTTAACATTCCTATAAATCCTCAAACTCTTATACTACAACATATACTATTCTTATAATATGATAAATGCTTAATTAATTCTGTCTATATACATATTGGACCATCAAGGAATAATGAAGGTTAAGGTCTAGTTTTGAAGCTTACAGTTCAAGTTTACTTCACAATATAAAGGTAAACAAAACTGACCTTTTTGAGCAATTATAACCCCAGAGATTTTTCTACAAACACTGAATTCTAGGAAAATGTACAATAATATGATAAAATGTGGTTTAACTATTATGGCAGTCTTCATACATTAGCAACAATCTGAAGTACACTAAACAGTGTCAAGCAGCAAATAAAAAAAGGCAACCAAATGTTAGGTTTCATAGCCAGGATCATAGATTACAAGAACCAGGAACAATTCTCACACTTTATAATTCTCTAGTAAGACCACACCTGGAACATGCAGTCCAGTTTTGGTCCCCAAACTACAAAACAGACAAGGATAAAATTAGAGCAAGTATAAAAATGTGCAACAACACTAATCCCGTCCCTTAGAAATCTGCCATACGAAGAGAGGCTAAAACAACTGGATCTCTTCTCTCTTACAAAATGGAGACTTTGCAACGACACAATCCAAGAGCTAACAATTCTGAATAAGTCTGATAACGCAAATCACAAACATCTTTTAGAAAACCAGGAAAATACGATTACTAGGACAAATGGAATAAAACTCAAAGTTAAAAGATGTAGTATGCACGTGGGAAAAAACTTCTTTCCTACATGTGTGCTGAGCACTGAAATAAGTTACCTTTAGACGTAGCAAATGCTAAGACTATAAATACCTTCGAAAGTTGTTTAGTCAAATATTATATAAATTCAGGTATACTTTGAGAAAAAATGCCAGGAATAAACTGTATAAATGACAGTGGTAACATGGACAGTGGAAAGCTAACATGGAACACTGGGAACTTTGTGATAACTTAAAAAACTGCTGAGAGGAATTACATTCTCTTGTGAAGTTAAACATTCTTTTTTTACCAAACAATCCAGTTGTGGGCCAATCAGACCTCCTGCTGTCTGTTTTTCTCATGTAAACTCATGTAAACCTTACACTAACCTGCAACAAATATTTCGTACTGTTTCGAATCTTCTGTGTCTTCTCTAAAACAGCAAAAAACTCCTGAGTAATAGGAGATTCCCTACTTGATCCCTTGATGACAGACACTTCCTCAGAAGTAAGTTGAAAGGTTCTCACAAAAGCATCAGCTACATTTTCCTGCATGTGCAATTTATGACTGCAACAGAAAGAACAAATCATATGTAGAAACCTAATCCTTTTCATTGATATACCTAAATATATATAGTACTGTATAATCATCTTCTTAATATGGATTGTAATACTGTAATGTAATATGAACCTTAATGAATACAGTACACGGTACCTGGTCCCAAATCCCAGGGTTTAGAATATTTTGGTGTTGGGGTTATTCAGTCTAGTATACTCCGATAATATAATTAAAGTATTAAATATGAACATAAAGGCTTTATTTCCTTACCAAATTATCATTGGTGTTTCCACTTACATAGTAGGGGCCGTGGGATAAATCTTCTTCATACCATATCATCTGAGCACAAAGTAGTACCCGAAAGAATCTTTTGGGCAGGATAGAGTTGAAGAATTAGGCTCTGCAGGCTTTTCAAGTTGTTCAGTAACTCTTTTGGATATGTTCTGTAGTTTAACTTGTTTAATATATTCTAGCTTTTCAACTAGAGGAATTTTTTGTACTTCAATTAACAGAGCTCCTTTGTTCAAGACCTTATGTACATGTACATGTGTATATACGTATATGTCTACGTATATATATGTATATGTTGAAATGTATAGGTATGTATATGTGAATGTGTGGACATGTACGTATATACATGTGTATGTGGGTGGGTTGGGGCATTCTTTCGTCTGTTTCCATGTGCTACCTCGATAACGCGGGAGACAGCGACAAAGCAAAATAAATAAAAAATAGATAAATAATTCATATTTCTATTTTTACCTTTGATTCTGCAAAGAGGTTGTTTGATGAATGAGATGGCGTGTTTCAGATTTGGTTGCCTGTAGTCTGCGCTTCATGTCAACACATACCTCATTCATAGCACTAACCTCTGTGTAGATATCATCAACAGCTTCCTTTACGTCTCGCAGAGCACGAACAAACTCCTGGAAGAATAAATTATCTATCTATTGTTATGCACACTATAGCTTGAAGATAATTAGGGGAAAACCTTTTCAGATGAGATCTTTATCAATATGCCTCTAACTACTCATACCTTCCATAAATGAAAAACAATGCAGGTTACCCTTATGGTGGTATGAAAATCAATATAAATAAAGAAAATTAGGGAACAAGCAAACGGTCTCTGACAATGCAACATAAATCTGTAAGTTTTATCAAACTAAAAAATTCATGATTCCAAGAATATGAAACAGATGTGAAAAATATTGTATTGTCCGGAAAATGATAACATTCTGATGATTTTGCACTCAACTTACCTCACTGATTCCAACACTACGCTTTTCAATCTCGCCTCTCAAATTCCTGCGGCTCCTCAGTGTATTCTCTGTGAAGAACGTTGACAACTCCTTCAAGGCATCAAGAGTATCCTGATAAAAAAGCAATATATGATGTAATCTAATATTGCAAATACACACCTCAAGAATTTAAGACTTGTAGAGCTTCATTTCCCAATAACTCAGCATATAAGCTACTATTACCATCACCCTCCCTATCACCTTAATCTCCAATTTTGTTCAAGCAGATTCCATTCATGACTATGAAATAATCAAAAATTCTTACAGAGATATTATATCTCCCAATTCCCTATCTCATATATGCATGCATTCCTTTAATCCCTCCTTTCAATATTTTGTATATGCATTCCTTTAATCCTTCCTTTAAAGATTCTCTCTGCACATACTTTCTTCCTGCAAACTAACACTGCTATGCAAATCAATATTCCAAGACATTTTCATTGTCTCTTTAATCATGTTGTAATGATCAAGTTTAGTAACATTTCTAAAATAACTTACTAATATTGACAAAAATCACATCAATGGATTCATTAAAGTTAGTAGAATTCTATTACAACCATAGTTATCACTTCAATATATGTTAGATTAAGTTTCTTGAGTTGGGATTGCCTTTTCTATTGTAAAACCATTGACCAAATGGAAGAGAAAAAGCAGAACCAGGTAATGTTTCACCATTTGATTTTACCTTAGGACACAGCAGCAAATATCAACTGATATTCTAACCTTTCCCACCTCTGTTTAAATACCTATTTGACTTATATCATATGCAGCCTATAGAGGTCTCTTCCATCACTAAGAAGGAGAATGGAAAAATTCTGCTATCCTCAATACCATTACAACCACATTTATAAGTGGATAGTTGTGCATAATAATTACAGAAAATAAACAGGATGTTGGAAGACTTAAGTTATTAGGAAAAACACTTACAATGTAAGTTGGTGATGAACACAGGCAAGAATGACATGAGAAATGTAAAGAAATACATGACTTATAGAGTTGTTTTAGAAGCTGATTATGTAAGAAGGGAGACATCCCCAGTAAACAATGGCACCTAATTTTTTCAATGTAATACTAGTATAGTCGAAGACTATAACACCTTTATACATATCCAAATTATTCACATTTTCAATTCATCTGAATTAATTTACTAACCAATCAAAGAACATTACCTCAAAAGTACCAGATAGATATTTTGTTGTCATCTATCCGGAAAACCAGCAATATGTGAGAGGCCTCGCACAAAACACAAGGCCTTTTTCAAATTACCTATGAGATGCCAAAGGCATCTCCCTCACTTTTATTCTAGTTGATTTACATTAAGATGAGAGGTATCAGTGAACTCTTTACACATTATCTATGAGCGTTGACCCTGAAATCTCCATGCATAATCTGTGGGGATTTCATTTTGAAAAAGTAAGTTACTGATAATAAAATCACACTCTACATTGTTTCTCCATAAGAAAGCAGTGACACCACTTTCTTAAAATCTACAAACTACAAAATACGCGTCCCTTTTCTGGTAAAAAATACCCAGCAACGTTTGTACAACATACGAAACACTGACTGGAAACACTCAATCTAACTATGTTTGCTTGCCACAAAACAAAGTAGTCAGTGCCTCAGTTACAGTACGCACATTGCTTTACAGTCTGCCACAAAGTTAGGGTAATGCTGGGGTAAAGAGATAACAGGTGCTAGTAGAATACACAACATGCCAGAAGCAAGAAGCAAAGTATGCCGGAACACTCATTGCTGAACCTAGTTGGTTTTTTAATCTCTCAATTTTTCAGTTAACAAAAATCATAAACTTTTCATTAAAGAGCCTTACTTTATCATTTTCTAATCTGGTCTCAAGAATTTTGTTGATTTTCCTCGAAAGAGGATTATTTTGGGACTTTTCTCCACTAGCATTTTCGGCTGCTGCTTTCGTGTCAGCTCCCATTTTGTTTACATTAGAATATCCGTGCCACGTTTCGTTATTAAACTAGTGTATTCTTTATCATAGATAAAGAATTAAAAATAAAACATTAATAGAACTGCAAAGAATGTATATGTATTTCTATAAAGAAATACACTTATATCCTTTACTTACCAAAAATAAATATAAAAAACACTATTACAGGAAATGTATTTAAAGATAAATCATTACTGTTGTTAAGACAGCGACCATTTGTCCTAACGAATATGTAAACAGACGTAGGCGTATAAAACATTTAGCGAACATTATTGAGACTGGCAGTACTCTTCTCACAATGGTTAATCATATTTTCATAGTGGTTACAGAGTCTTTATCTAGATAGTAAATTCATATATGAAAAGATACCTTATCATACAAATTCATTACATTGCATATATTACTCTTAGTCCATAGTTGTTTACATTAATTGGGCCACTAAAATGATTGATCAACTGAAAGAGTGCTTTTGACAATTGTGTAGAACTGTAAATATCCCATATAAACAAGAAAGAGAAGGAACTGATGGTTGAAGGTTTGTGCTAGTCTGATGTAGTAACATACACCATTGAACCCTATAAAAACTTTCAGGTTGATATCATTCATTCTGATTTCTCAATAAACTCATAACTGATGTTTATGTCCATTATTCCTTTGAGATAATGAGACAAATGTCTTAGAACTGCTGGATACTGATACCAATACATGAATGACAGAATTATAGTTTTGAAATCTGAA
>JAUUDZ010461412.1:0-12196 GCA_032361705.1 Panulirus versicolor | reverse complement strand
TTTCGGTGAATATTAAGGTTACATACTTGCCAGTCCATGTCGATTGGTATGGACTGTGAATTGTCGAAGTATGGGTTAGTAAGTTTATCGAATGATTTATCTAAAACATGGGTTGTGCATAATGTAGACATTAGAATGTGGGTTGGTTTAGTCGAGTCCACATACATTTTCTTTTGCTGAAATCTGAATTGTTTTAAGTAGGTGTGTGGGTTTCCAAAGATTGTAGATTCTAGTTTGTAGTGCTAAGATGTACGATGGTAAGTCTGTGGACTTGTGTGAATGCCAGGTTAACTTGTCGGTATCCATTACTAAGTTTATTTTCCTCTCCCAAGCGAGTCTGTTCATACAAAAAATGATCCATTTCCTGTCAGGGTGTAAAATCCTTAGTTGCGCGAGGAATGGAAGTGCAATAGTCTTTTTGACCTTAATATGCCGGAATGATTGTAAAATTTATCAAGTTATTTGAAAGCGAATGAGCATCGCGACTTTTTTTTTTTCAGGGTTTTTTTTATCAATTCTAAGAAAAAAAGATGCAACGCGACGTCTTAGTTAAAAATGCTGGCTAGCTTGCGTAAAAATGTTCCTAGTTTTGAAAACTATTGTTACTGATTATTGAAAGTCTTCCTTGTAAATTCGAAATCGGACTAATTCAAACGGATTACATAAGAACTGTAGTTAGGACTAGTTTGGTCGAAGAGGAGGTTCTTTTCAAGGACATGTTGGACACTACATAATACCAACAATATGGTATTAGATTCTTGCCTCATGGGTAATCTGCCTGGTTAATGTCTTTTACTATAGATGGGGAATACGTGCTATGACAGACTGCAGGAATAAGTACATTGTGAAGTCGTAAGAATGACACATCCCTCCACTTCATCACCTATAACTTCATCGTGAAGCCGGAAGGAATAAGACACATCCCTCCAATTCAATACCTAAAAAGTGCATCGTCCACCCGGAAGCCCTTGAGATCTTGGTTCTCATTTGACTTTGTGACAGGATATAACTATCTTGTGCCTGCACGCTTTCATGAAGCACTTTGGTTTTGACTTTTATAATAGCCTAGTGTGTCTGCCAAGCTCACGCACCACTGCCACGAAGAACGACACTTTTTACTTCTTGGGTTGGTAGGACTCTTGTCTGGGTTGAAGGTTAATAGATCTATGGACTTGAGTTAAATGGCTTATTACAGGGAAACTATTCGAAAGGTCTGTAGAATGAAGCAAAGCAGCCTAGGTAGTTGAGAAATAGACGAACAGCCTCGTACTTCATCGCTTAATCATACCACTTCAAAGACTTGAAGTGAATTGAAATTATGGAAAGGACAAATGCGAAAAGAAACTGCCTCCACAAACTTCATTTATGACATTGCAAAAAAATGTAAAATTAATTAATTTCTACGCCTTTTGTTGGGTAGATTCTTAAATCTTGAAAGAGCATTCGATAATGTATCTGTATATCCCCCAGGTATAGAATTCTTTTTTTCGTGAACTCTTAACGTAGCTTCTTCTTACTGGGGACTCTGTAAGTTCGATTGAAATGCACGAAACTATATTGAGCGAACAGCTTAACGGAACTTTTCCTCAAAGGTTTAAGATAATTGGCAAATTATCCGAATCTCGAAGATACTGCAACTAAGACTGTTCTACTTGTTGCTTTCGAAAAAAAAAAAAAAAACTGACTGTCGGTGGCTCTTAACACCAAGTAATTTCCAGACCATGAAATTTGGCACATGCGAGGTTTGCAGTGTGACTTCTAGGTTTTTCGAAGCAGTCTGAAATAATATACATGTAGTGCCATGTCTTTCAGTCATAGTCAATGAATATCATTAGAGCATTTGAAATATAATGGATATTTTGATTTGATTAGATAACAATTTACTTGGAATCCTTCTTCAAAGTTCCTTGAAGCGCCGCGATATAGACGTTTAAAGAGTTGTTTGTATAGAGATATGAAGGATCTGTGAAGGAACTTTCTGCTTGTCTTATTTCTTATATACTTGGATACTATATCGATAGGCGGGATTCTATTACCGTCCTCCAGCTGGTAACCTCGTCCAAACGCATCCCAAACCCGTTACCTTTTTTTTTTTTTTATCCCCATGTACTCTGTACATCACCATGGCTCAAAGGTTATGCATCTTGCAAAAGTGTGACCCCACCATCCAAAGGTGGCTGGGTCTCCATTTCCAATGGCTACGAGTGATGTCTAGCATAATTCGCTATACACTAACCACTAGTGCCACTGAATATCCTTGTATGCTCCAGTGCTTGGATTATAAACCTATATTTCATAATCCAATCCAACTAATCGATAATCGGCGGTAGAAATAGGTAATGTAGATAGGCATGGGAGAGTTATCTAGTCTTAACTCGTTAGTACCATGATTTTTTCACTAGTTTCAACTAGAGAAATCCCTGAATCGGCTATGGACTGTAAGGGTAAGTGTGGTTTACACATCATCACAAGCGTATTGAACAACGTAAACCATTTTATGTTACGAGTCATTGTATCTGATCATAACCTTGACGGATACTCTGCTTAGATGTTCGTATATAATAATCACAAGTCGTTCAAGAACGTGCAGATTAAGTAGAGGCTAAGATGGAGCTTTATAGTATGTGTATGATCATCGGCAGGTGATGGGTACGTTAGCTCGTTACGCCGCGGAAGGAGTTTATGGAATTCCCATTAACCTTTCCCCTCTCCCCTTCCACCACACACACACACACTTGACGATTCTAAACTTTGGTTGGACTCTCACGCAAACGCCATCAAGGGTACGTTTGATGAACAGAAACTCTATATATATATACTCGCTCTCCCGTCTCTCGTCCTTGTTTGTCTGTGTAGAAATTGGAAGGAGGGGGAAAAAATGGAGCAGGAACATCAACACTTAAGGGTAGCAAGTGTTCAATTCAGTCAGTAAAGAGAAGGGATTCCAGCAAGGCTGAGAAGTAGACTATAAGTGGTGGTTAGTGGAAGGAGACCAGACTTCATCTTGTGCAGCCTGGTGCCACTTACTGTGGCGTATGTGGTGGAAACTTGTACGTGTGTTACAAGGAACACGTATAAAGTATATTGGGAGATACTCGTGTGGTTGCAATGTTACGAGGCACAAAACTAGAGTATATTTGGAGATGATAGATTTAGTATTTTCTTCATGAAATCAGTATATAGAAGTGGATTATGTTGGTCACTACGTATGAAAATATACATTTCATTTACATTGTTTTCAAAAGACTTACAAAGCAGACGATTAAAAAAAAAAATTTCTTTTTGATTACTACGGTCCAACCCAATAAACACTTCTTAACTCCCACTGCGTGTGCTTGTCTCAGGCAACTTTCATCACGTAAATTGCACATACTATCACTCTATAGTCAAATTAAGATTTTTTTTTAAAGCGTTTTTAGGGACTTTGTTTGGGGTGTGGATTCTCTTCGACTGACTCGAGGAATAGTTCGATCCTCCTATGACAGAAGACACTTGTACAAGTCATGCAGGGATAATCCTAAAGACCTCTCATTGCCTCGTAAGATCTTGACTTTAATTTCCTGATTTCCATCTATCAACTATTTCCACATGAATCAGAATTTTGTATCTGCGTCACTACATCAGATGGACTTAAATCCAGTAAAAAAGGGCAGGATACAAATTCCATGACATATTGTCAATACGATTCTCAAAACATACTGGAATAGGGTAAAATAGGAAAGAGGGGAAGTCTTGGGAACTTGAAAATTTAATCACGAGACTGATGGAACGTTTTCGTCTTGACGAGGTTGGATTTGACAGTAGATGATTTGTTTTCAGGTGCATAAGGAGCTGGTTCCTGGTGAGAGCCTTTCCCAAGTGACTAGAGCTGGGTTGGTGTACCTCTATGTGCATGACCTCGACCACACCATTGCCTACATATTCGACCTTCTCACGGGAGACCTGCAAGAAGGAACTGGGATTGGGGGACATGTTGGTAAGACAAGTCTCCGGTGCAAGTATAAATCCTATTGACTCTCCGTAATCCTTTGTCCCGTTCCAATCTCCCTGGGCTACGCCAGGTGCAAAGACCTTCTTCAAACACAGACACGCACAGCGTGGCGAAGTAAACTATTAAGACTTTCCAATGTCGCAAGACTTTCGCTTTTTGTTTATGGTATTTGTGACTTAGATTAAGGCATGCAACAATTCGCTCCATATATATAAAATGCCATGCACGTTACCTTCTCGATCAAAAGATTTATATCTGCCTTCACTCGATATACTCATTCTCTCTCTTCCTCTTATATATCTATTACTGAATGTGAGTTCTCTTATTCTCGATTAATCGCATAGAATTCCTGTAACTATTGCTGATGATTCTTCCAAATTTGTCATCGATCTATATGAACTATTTTCTAGTTTTTTTTTTCTTTTCGTTCGCTTCTATATACCCAAACGAGGTAAATTCATCCATAAAAAATGATGAGACCAGGTTCATCTCCAAGTATGATCGATTGCAAATATCCTCTTCTTTTTAACCTCGTAATTTTCCAGCTCTCAACACTTTTGGAACAATGTTCCTATAGTGGATAAGAATATTCATTCAGATAGATCGTAAACCCTCAGGGTAGAACATAACACCAGGATTTACCAAATGAAATGGAACCTTTTGCTCTTTACTGCCATTTCAATCACACTTTTACACTTGGTCACAGATATTCGCTTCTTGATAAGTCCTTAAACTTGTTGCAAAAGGCACTATCCACACAGAACCATGGAGACTCTCCCCACATTGGTTTAACTGTATATATTTGTGTGTTGTACAATGCACTATGACTTTCTTGGGTATCTAAAGGCATTTAGTTCCACAAAGAATGAAACTGAAGTATAAGCAGTTCTTGTACTAGTGTAGAACTGATGGCACCCATCTTAACAATCCTTGTTCTCCGAGGCCTGTCACATAGTACCCTGGAGATTTCTTTAGCTCTCTATAGACGTACATCCTCGCCATACTCACTAAGGCTCTTTAGATTAACTGTACAGCATAACTCCACCAATTCCTTTCGTAAAAAATTACATTACCTACCGAACAAAATATGTAATACTTAGTGGCATTATAAAGAAACTACCGACTTTCACAAACTCGAGGAAATGTGTAATCCCTAATGACATTACTGTCCCGATCCTCTTAACAGATCTCTCTAGTACTTTGCTTACGAGGTCAGGACTCTCGGTAGAGTTCCGTTCTTCTCGAGGACAAGGCACGTTGATCGTGAACGGCCAGGCGGGGACAGTGATCGAAGTGGCCAAGAGGATCGACGACGTGTTGCTGATGGAGCAAGGCGACAGAGTCTTCCTCCTCCTGAGTGTGACGAGGCTGAAACTGCACAAGGAACTGTACGTTCTCGAAGTGAGTGATACCCACCAAAGTTGCTTAGGGATTCGATGGGATAGCTAAAGGGGTTGAGACAAAGCCTTTGTTCATATTCTTTGGGAAGGGCATTCGAGAAATGATATTCATGAAGGAAGACGGTATCAAAAACGGTATCAAGGAAGCATAAGAGAAAGGGGGCTATTGGGGATAGAAGATGGGTACTAGGAGTCTCAGGGTAGCTCACGAAAAGGGAAGGGGTGCGTCTTTGAGGTGGCTCCTCATAACGAGGTAGTCTTATGAAGATCCTCGTAGTTAGCTATGTGGAGAAAGCTTATGTGTGAGGGGGAGATGACAAGGATAGATATATAGAGGAGGGTGGGGAGGAACTCTGGTTTGTTGAGTCTTGAAGGTTAGGTTCAGTACAAAGGGACTTGTGGTCCACAGTCGGGAAGTTGTTTTGGACGCAGTTCATGAGTGGGGGGGGGGGGGATCCTTGGGGTTTCTCGTGAAGGGGGAATGTCTTTGAAGCCCTCCACGAAGGGGGAAATGTTATTGGTGTTCATGAGGGGGAAAGTATCTTTACAGTTCTTCACAAAGGGAAAGTCTTCAGTTTTCCTCATGTGAGCAAGTGTCTTCGGGTTATTCACGATGGGAAAGAGAAATCTTCGGTCTCCCTCATAGTGGGGATAGTGTCTCTGATGTTCTTGGAGAGGGAGTAGAGTCGTTGCGATTCCTTATGGGTGGGAAAGTGCGCATTTGGGTTGATTATGAAGGAAGGGTCTTGGTTATAAAAGTCGTGGGGACTTTTCAGGTGGGGGAAGAGGGTTTAAAGGGTAATGAGGAGGAGGGAGGGAGTCTTGTGAGAGAGAGGGAGTGGGGGCGGGCGGGAGGCGTCGCTCATGACGGAGTAGTCCTCTAACTGGGAAGATTGTGTACTTCCTGGGTAGTATCATACTACAGCAGGATCATCCAATTCGAATAGACATACGATAAGTGTTCTTGTGTTAATTAGCCAAGGGCGAGAGGAAAAGTATTAATGACAGTTGATTGTATTTCTAAAATGAGGGATGTACAATAAGAATCTCCTAATAAGCCGGGAATGGTTCAGGCACCAGCTTAAGTGCTGGCACTTCTACATTGCGGCAAAAAGATCATTGTGCTTCAATACAAAAGGAAATGGGAAGGTGGGGAACATGACACGAGTTTTTCCTCCGAATCTAAATTGCTCTACGTTGAATCTTCGGTTGTTATCTTAATCTCTCTTAATGTCCCGAGTCGATAGTACTCCTCACTTGCCACCTCTATTCCAGCTATATTCCGTGGACCTACCCAAAAAGGTTATTACCTGGTCGGACATTCACTTTTTGCCGACGAGAATCAAAGTGGTGGCCTTCTTCGCCGGGGTGAGAACGACGGGTTCCTCCATCGTCATAGCCCTTCAGGAGAACCGGATGCCAGTGGTGTATACACTGTTGGGTGAGTGGCAGAGATGTATATATATATATATATATATATATATATATATAGTCGTACTAAACCAACAGGTCGCGAGAATCGGGGTACATCTTAACCAAATGAATGATACTGGTTTTGTCAACGCATTTGATCATATTTTAATAAGAATGGTTTAGATAATGGTATCTCTTTTATATATAGCTATCTACGCGTACTGAAGAGATATCTTATCTTTCAGGAGAGACACTGAAGGAGATTGCTCATCTGAGCACGCCGAGGGTAGACTGGGCTCAACACATTCCCCTGCCCAAGACGAACATATCTGATGAAATCTCTGACCACTACCTCCTCCTGGGCCAGAACGACGGCACGACCATCCTCACCCAGCTGGTGATGAAGGGCGCCGCACTCCCGGAGAAGAACATAACATGCCAACTGGACTATTTTGTTTAGCACTACTCGACCAAATTAGAATCTCCAATTTTGACGTGCGTAGAATTGGATCGGCTACTAAGATGGCTACCAAAAGAAAAAAGAGAGATGCAACTTTGACAGGATTTGGTAGACGTTATTCTTGACAAACCGACAGGCAATGTATGTCCTTGATTATCTGGACAAGGACTACAACTTGCAAGATAATGGACATCCTGTCTATAATGGAGAGGATTTTGCCCACTACGTACCATACCCTGAATGGCCAAAGAAACAAAGGGATTTGCATAAACTTGCTAGTCTTTTGTTAATGTGTACAGAATCGTTTTAAATGTTTAATTTTTAATGGCTTCGAAATGTTTAATTAAATATTTAATGTTCATATTAGTTTTGATATCCTTACTAGTGGTCAGGTTTTCAGAATGTGCAAACGTCTACCTAACGCTCAAAAATACTGATCCTTCTGTATGTGTATAGCCGACTATACGTATTATCAAAGGATGTTAACAAATTTCCTTTTCTAGGATATGGCAATAACATCCTTCAATATGCCTTAGTATGGGGGAATGAATATAATATGCCCACATTGTAATTGCAAATGAAATTCGATCTTTACACCAATATCAAGACAAGAGTAACACTCGAAATAAATGCCCTTTGGAACTCTTACTTGCGTCAGATTTGGATAAGTGAATCTCGAGACAATGTATACAAACGGTTCGTCCGCTCCCTCCTAACGATGCCCTTCCTGCCTGGTATCCCACCTTCTCGAGACAATGTACATCATAGAGCTGCAAACCACACAAAATATTTCACTCGACACCCGCCCGCTTCCTAGCAATTATACACACTAAACATGTAAACGATGACAAAAAAAAACATTGTTCCCAATATTCACACCCTCATGTTGGTCACAATGTTCTATATAACCACTGGACATCTCCCATTTTACCATCTCTAAAACTAAACGCCAAAGAAATAGAGGCTTACCCCTGTGTAACAATTCTTTAACTTGTAATCGCGGTTTAAACCCCAATGAAAAATTAAGATTGAAAAAACTTGCTTGCAGAAGTGACACGGCAAGCAGCTAAGCGACCAACCACCACCCAAAGCACTATCTCGACTTCAACGTTCCGGATAAACACGAATCTGAAACCCACACTTCCCAGGCAAACTAGTCCCTCTCCCGATTACGGCCTGGCGATCATCGTCCATCGCTCTACCACAACATCGCTTCAACATTTCCCCAAGACCCTTGATGCAACTAATATAAAGACCACACGTAGCACCCACTACTAAATTTAATGGTTTGGTTATAGTCCCACTGGCAGGAAAATATATCCATTATCTGATTTCTCTAACTCTGGAATCTGTGTTCTGTTAAGTACGCTCACAATTTTGGTTGATACTTTAGAATTGCAAAGGTTCACAAGATTTGAGAATGTCCCACAAATGCAATAGTAGTACACACTATGTGTACAGGACGTAAAAGTGATTACAAACGAGTGAATAGTTTAGCATAGCGGGACCCTAATTTCTCGGGCTAATGTTAGAAATGCTTCTGAGCGGCTAGGCTACAGCAAATTATTTTTGTAAATCCTTTTCTTTGTTTACTTTAGGTACGTACGTGGATACCGCTGGGGGTTTGCGTTTAGGCACAGTATACATATAAAGCTATAAGTTAGGGTTCTATCAATGCGAAATTCTCTTGCCGTAAGACATGCATAGTGATTGCACATAATCGTACAGATTGAGTCCCATGAGTGCATAAAAAACTCTCCGTACAGCAAATTGGGCAATTGCACATGAGCGCAAGCACGAAGACAGAATCTAACATCTTTCCACGTGATGTGGAGAGGATATGATAACGTGTAAAACATAAATGATTACAGCCAATTAGGTTGGTTAGGCATCAGGTCTATCAACCAAGTTTATATGACCGTAATAAGTTTCTGAAGAGGTTTCTCGTGTTATATTATTCTAAAACTACGTGCAGCCTAGGATATGGTCCATGAAACGCTATGGCTGATATGGAATGGTACTACACACAGCTAAGATTCGAGGCGGAGATATCGCCAGATACAGAGAGAGAGGGACACAAAATTTTACACATTTATGATGAATATTTAACCAACATTACCTTCAGCCCCAACAAGCATATATCTCCCAGGGATAAGCTTGAGAGCTCTGGAGATTAGAACTTTTCCGGTCATGTCGGCGGCGCATGCTGAATTATCATTATTCTCCAGCATAATCTTAAATGTAAAGTGTTAGAATTCACACATGTTCAACGAGTTTGCATATTATATGGTCTTTGGAATTATCATCCAGCCTGCAAAAGTTAAAAAAAAAAAAAAAAAGAATGAGGCAGCATGATCAGTATGTGGATGGGTAAGGTCAATGAGGTATGTTTAGACTAGGACGAGAGCATCATCATCATCAAAGCCTAGTATGATCTCGAGCGTTTGGTGTGGGTATGATTATGATGGACATGTTCGTCTTATTTAGAAATGAGCATTGAGCTACTATCTGGACCTTTTGAGCGGGACAGTACGTTCTGATTATCATAACTTGCAAAGGTGCTGGCGATCAGGGGATAAAGAAGTATGCCAGGGGAAGACTCGGATAAAATCGGGAAGAGAAGGTGGTACAAGGTAAGACTTAAAAGGGTTCGATCCTAAGGGTTTAGACGGGTTTCGGAGCTGTAATGAATGACTAATCATTCGTCTCGAGGATTTGATGAACTAAATGTTAAAGTTTATTGTTTAGATGAACAACCTTTAGTCTTTTCAAACCCAATGATTGAACTGGTTTCGCCCACTTTATAACCTTGATGAAACGCGTTTCGCGCACCTGGAGGTTCCGTGAATCAAAACAGGCGTCGTCCAGTTCGAAGCTTTACTGAACCATATTTCATGGAAGGTTTGTTTGTCTCTCCTTTGCCGCTGCTCTCTCTCTCACTCTCACTCTCAGGACACAGCTGTGGGGTCCAGTTATTTCACTGTTGTAAACAGCCATCTCCAACAACGTAGAGCCTTCGTTAAAAACATTACAACAGTGATTCTAAATAAAAGATACATTAAGTACAGTGATATAGTTTTTTTAAGTTTGGATTAGCGGTGCTCTAAAGATCAATCAATGCCATTATACCACCTAGATGCTATGGTATCATTCTGGTTTGAGGTGGAAGTAGCCACAGAATCTTTTACAATAGTCGATGTGGCAGAGGCAAGGGCATATCCCAGCCATGGTCATCTTGGATGAAAGGTAAGATAATGCGCGAAAAAAAGCAGGAAAATAATTGTAAGTCCGAATGACAGAGGTGGGAAGGCTATAGGAAGAGGGAAAGACAAAAAGTGGAAGAGAATTCCACATTCATGCCACACAGGGAAAGACGGAGAAGGAGGGGGGGGTATCATAATGGTCAATCCTCGTATAGATCGTCTCGGCACAGAAACCATGGGAAGCGGGAGCCAGATGTGTACCGTACGTAAGTCCATATCTTACAGGCACCATGAAATTGAAAACTTGCTCACTCTATGGTCATCTGTAGATAATGGGATGGTATGGCTCTTTCTTTTCTTTTTTTAACCAATAATTCCATACAAAATAAGAGTCTGAGAGGGTCCTTTTGAGACCAGTTGACTCTTGTCGTCTACCAGAAACTACGTATATGACTTACTCGTCTCCACCGTTGCTGGGAATCTGAGAGAGAGACATAGATTTCGAGGCTGATGAGATATGTATATGTCAACACATCGTGTCTGAATATCTGATCATCGTTGGTCATGTTTTGATAATTGTCCTGCAGGTCTTCCATTATCATCATAAATGCTGCCATGATATATAGCGAAGTCCCACGGGACACTCCCTCACAGACAATGAATGTTTATACGTATAAAATGGTTAGTGGCGAGTGGAAACAATGAAACGGATGATGAACGCAGAAAGAAACCAACAAGGCAGTTAGAGTATTACCATTATTCACCCTCGAAGCAATGGCTACAAACACAGAGGAAACTTGACCTTCGTCATCTCAAAGCATTGTCAAGCAGCTGAGCTCCGGAAAGGTTATCAAAAGAGAAGGAAAATGGTTATCTATATGGACCTCCCCGTGGTGTAGCGGTTAGCGTTCCTGACCTTGACGCATTCACGGGCCACCCAGGGTCGAGCGCATAGGTTCGAATCCTGGTTGCGGCAATCCGTCCACAGTCAACCCTGTCGTTCATCTACTCCTAAGGGTGGGTCAATAAAATGAGTACCTGACTCATACTTAGGTATATATATATATATATATATATATATATCGTTAATGGGATGGCCTTGATTTGGGCCTCAGCTAACATAAAAAAAGTTATAAAGGTCATTAGATAAGTAACAGAAAGGTCGACACCTGATGTACAACAGTGTAATGTCAACAAAAAAAAATAGAAAAGATAATAAATTGTTTAAAAAGGTCAAGATAACAATGATAACAGTAGGTAGATCAATAGCTGTAATGATAAAGAAATAAAAGCCAGATTCAAAAACAAAAGCCATTTTCTGTTTGATGGAAAAAGGGATAAAAAATGAACGATAAGAAAAACTTCCAAACAACTGATTGGCGTGTGAAAAAAAGAAAATATCTTAATACTTGCAGTGTATCTCAAGATGAAAGAAAAGTAATGACCAACAGAAAAGTCAGAGGTCAACAAACTGACTGTGTTATTCAAGTGTTTGAGAGGTCATCAATCGACGTTATCTACAGATAACGTTATCTACAGATCAAGAGCATAATCTCCAGTGAGGTAAATAACCCAATGGTAGAGATAGAGAGATAATGTGCAAAACGATAACTCCACAGCCACAGCTGAGAGAAAGATAGAGACAGATGGACAGACAGGCAGAGACAGACAGACAGAAAGAGAGAGAGAGAGAGAAGCTTGGAGAAAAACACGCATGAAAAGGGAATAT
>JAUUDZ010461379.1:0-12197 GCA_032361705.1 Panulirus versicolor | reverse complement strand
AGTGATGGGTGATGTAAATGCAAAGGTGAGTAATGTGGCAGTTGAGGATATAATTGGTGTACATAGGGTATTCAGTGCTGTGAATGGAAATGGTGAGGAACCTGTGGAGCAAGTAAGTGTAAGGTAAGGTAATGAAGATAGGGAGGATGAAAACAGACCAGACTTTCAATCATATCTGGGGAAACAATTTGTAAGCCTCAGCCTGTGAGAAGGACTTTGGAACGGACTATATAGTCGAATTATCACCTGGAAATAACACAGAGTCGAGTAAAAAGCAGTGTCAGCCACAGAGGTAAAGTGATGTTCAAAAAGAAGCTGTTGATATGTGTTACACTCGGGTTAGAATAGAACAGCAGTTTCGCCTCCGCCTCTGAGAGAGAACACAGAACGGATGGAGAAGGTACAGTGGAATGTGTTGAGAATGACGTCACAATTAAGAGGAATGAGTTAGGAGGTGAGGAGGGAAGTCTTCCAGCTGACCACAAGGAAGAAGGATAATGAAAGACATGATAGACCATCGGTAGATCTATCCTGGACTACGATCATTATAACATCAATTAGTTCTTTGTTAACCAGATGAACTACGAAGGTAGAGGACACAACCGGGCAAGACAAGAGGCAGGAAGGATGTGTAGAAGCATTTCACATGTCGCTAGGGAGTGGTCATGAGGAGGAAGTTAAGTAAAGAGGAAGTAAAAGTAAAGAAGAAGTAAATACTGATAACATCGGCAACGTTACAACTACGACAGAAATGAAAGCTAGGAGGTGGAGCCTCAGCAGAGTAAACCTTCCTTCACATGTACAAAATTAGGTGACCCCAGTTACATCACCCACACACACACACACATACACACACACACACACACACATACATCCTGGGTGTGAGAGACCAGTAGGGATAATGATATTCATTTTTCATTGGTGTTACAAGAAACAGATACCGTCCAGACCTCCTGACCCTGCATACATGATAATACTACCACACGAGAAGCGGAGGCAAACTGAACCTACACCACACGAGGAGGAAATATCACGACCAAGCCACAGTGGAGGACAAGTGGTGACGTCATGACGAGAATACATGCTAGGCTAGTCACCAGGACGACTGGTCGAGTGATCATCACAACAGGTGACGGTTATGGCGGCAGCTGAGGCTAAGATAACTGGTCGACCCGGGGAAAAAGACAACAATAACAGACCTCGAAGAAAAGAAACTAATCCAGGAGGCGAGGCTGGTAAGTTGTCACAGTAATTCACTGTGGTGTATGGACGTGTACTGCTGTAGTGGAGGTGAGGGTGCTATCATAACACGGAGTATGATGGCTGCTCAGGCTGAGGGGAGGGGAGGGGACGATTTGTGTTCTGAATGTTTCCATCAGGAGGGGGAGGAACTACAACCACCACAACCTCAAGATATACGCTTATCTGATTTATCTTCTTAATAAAGCTTAAGCTGAAAAATTGTACAAAATCTCTTACCAGGAATGTACTCTAGAGGAGAGATAAGCTGGGGAGGTAACAGGTACACAACATCAAGGATGTTATCAGGAAAACCTCTGAAAAATGATAACAAAACTTTCAGAAGGAGACTGTGGTCAAAGCAGAAGATAATACATTTCCATGAATTAATGAGAGTTAACACAGTCGGTCAAAGAACTACTAACCAGGCCAAAGGGATTCAGAGGGAAGAGTTACAGTTGACGTGATGGTATGAGAGGAAGAAGGAGTCAAATTTAAAGTGTTTACACAGCGGAAGACACTACAGCCCCAGCAAACGTAAAGACTACCAAAGGGTCTTGACCCACAAGCAGCTCATGCTCCTGATGTGCTGAAAAGTGTCCAGATACGCTTCACAGGCCACTTGTAAAGTTCACTGAGATGCCAGTGGAGAGAAGTAATGTGCCATGAGAATGGAAGACGACATATACTTTAAGAAAGGAGACCGGGATGTTGCGCTGAATTATCAATATGTCTCTGTGAGGAGATACTGGAAATGATAACCACACAACAAGTGGATAGCAACTTGCAAAAGGGAAATTATGTATGCGAGATACAACACGGATTCAGGTGGAGGGTTTTTTTTTTTGTACAAGAAAGCTCTTAGACTTTCATGAGGGGGAGCTCCGTTTTAGACAAAAAAGAAAACTGGGTGAACTATGTGCGTCTTGAGTACCAGATGGCATCTGGTACTCAAGACGCACATAGTTCACCCAGTTTTCTTTTTTGTCTAAAAAGAAGCTGGCTGTTCAAGCAGGCATAGAGAAAAGCTACCTTTAATGGAAAGGAAATTAGCTTAGTGGAATGGATCAAGTGTCGCATGTTAAAAGAGCCTTCTCAAGTTGGGATGGGGTCACCAATGGCGTGCCACAGGGCTCAGTCCTGGGACCATCGCCATTTTTTCTCTATGTTCAGTGAATTGCCTGAAGGACTGGACTCATACGTGGATATGTTTGCGGACGATGACAGAGGCCATAAGGGTAGTAAGAGTAAGGAGGATGGCGTCAGCATGCAAAGGGACCTAAAGAAACCCCATAGTTGGCCTGATCCGTGGTCGATGAAAGGACCAACCGAGGCAGGGCCGCAGAGACCAACCAAGTAAGGGCCAGAAGTAATGTAATAAGTTTAAGACACAAATAAGAAAGACCTCGATACGAATATCATTCAGTAGGTAACAGGTTGTAGGTTCCTGTGTGTGAAAGGAACTTGGGAGTCGACAATGTAGTACCTCAGCTGTCGCCGGAGTCCCACCGTGGGAGAACTGTAAAGGTGACAAACTGTCTGCTGACAAATATCAGCGTGACATTCATGCATACGGACAAGACAATATTCAGCGAGCTATTCACAGCCTCTAACAGACCAAAAACTTAAATATGCTTCTGCAGTTTCGACATGATGCTTAAAGAAGCATTGAAGAACTGATACTCAAGGCCCAGAAGAGGGCATAACGATAGTATCAGCAATAACGTCACTGGCTCACAGGGACGGGTTAGAGACCATAGATTTCTTCACCATAGAGGAGAGAAAAGGAAGGGGCAACCTGAAAACAATCTTTAAGTTTGAAACCAGTCTGATGATGTCAAGAGTGAATGATTCTACGGAAAATGGAAACAAATGCCGAGAAGAGGCCGTGACATTCATCAAACAAGAAATTTGTTACAGAAGATATGAAGAAGTGCTCTACTAGCATAAGAGCAGTGGATGAATGGAATAAACTGAGTGACGGAAGAGTGAATGGAAACACCGTGTAAAAGTTTAGATCATTGTGTGATTGTAGAGAAAGTTCAGGAGTTGGGCAGCACGAGTGTGGGACTTCCTTCCTGTACCGTACGAGGAGGTAATTACAAATATATAATTATGCACGCAGTGAGTTACAATGTAAGGTTAGTGGCCATGACCGAGGTGGGGGTAAAGGGACTAACCGAACTAGGGCCAGAGGGCCAACCTAGGCAGGGCCAGAGGGCGCCAACCTAGGCAGGGCCAGAGGGCCAACCTAGGTAGGGCCAGAGGACCAACCTAGGCAGAAACATAAGTACTGACTTGTAATGGTCCGGTCCTGCTGGTGATGGCAATGTGAGCCTTATGAAGCAGCCATGATAGCATTATAGACAAAGTCTGCTAACCGTAAGACTGGAGATCAGTTGGAACAGTGGACTAAGCCACCAACACTCGGGTCCACACCTGACGCCTCCCTCACTCCGGCACTTCTTATGTTATTGTTTCTCTCAGGACGTCAGAGTTGAGGGAGAAGACCATCGGTATGATGCTGCCACGGTGGGATTCCTCTCCTTCCTGTGTCCCCTCCCTTACGCTCCCAACCCGGAACACCTGACCGTCTACAGTAGTACCAGTGTGGCGGAGGCTGGGATGCGGGTGGAGGTCTTGGGACTGGGGGACGGGGATGGGAGCAGGTCTTCATCCCTGCTGGTGTCAACACCAGCCAAGGCTCGTGGTATTCAACACAGTTCTGTATTTTGTGTAAATCTGTGAAGTTACAGGAATGTAACAGCGAGATCTAGCGAGTGAAGTTAAGTGTTGTACACAGCATCTGCTGTGGATGTTGTTGCCTTCATGAGAATGCCATAAACGTTGGCGCGAATCTTGACTGGCGGGAGCTGGAGGTGACCCTGTCATGCTGGGAGCAGGGGAGGGAGGCTGCTGCCACGGTCAGACACGTTCGTCACCTTTCAATGATATGAATGTGCATCACAGGCTATTTGTAGAGTATGTGGTAAGAGTTGTACACTCGTGAGGCCCCGTATATTGTTATGTGTGTGTGTGTGTGTGTGTGAGAGAGAGAGAGAGAGAGAGAGAGAGAGAGAGAGAGAGAGAGAGAGAGAGAGAGAATAAAGGTTAAATTTAAGGTCAAAGGAAACTCCAACAATAACCAAAGCTATATCGGAATGAAGACCAGTTCAGTGGCGCTTCTCCCTCGGGAGATAATACCCCTAGAGACATTACAGACAGATGTGGCGGGTCACATCTTTACTTCAGACCGACACCCCACACACACACACACACACACCGTCGTAGACCACATCACCACAGCAGAGCCTCTCAACCTGGTTGATTATACGACACGCTATCGCGTTCGCTTGATCCTCGCGTCACGCTGGATCAAACCTTGCCAGTATTTTACCGTTATTATTTACTGAAAGGATGGAAAACGAAAATATGGAATACATAATAAAACAAGGAATATATATAATAAAACAACTGTAGCGCCATTACAATTACGATGATGTACGGTGTAGTATAGACGCCGTGCGCAAAGCAATCTTCAAATTTTGTCAGTGTCTTGACTTTCCACGACAAAGGAGAAAATGGTAGAGTTGTGAGTACTGTTGTATGTAGAGCACGAACCAACACTTGCCTTTCCTTACCTCTTCGTTGTCTCACGGGTACAGTACATGCTCAGTATACCACTTCAATCACATACATTTTCATGGAACAAAAATTGCAATCGTTCGTTCAAACGTTGTGATGTTCGATCTATTTCTCTAACTGGGAATGTTGTGTCCCAGAACGCTGGGGACTCTATCCCAGCCATACAGGTCGCGAAACACTGCCGTACACGACTGCGCCTCCCTCACAATCCGTCAAAAGTAACATAGAAAGTAATCAAACCCGGGTAAAAGTAGTCAGTGCATTCAGAGTCCCAAGATCAAACACATGGAATCCAATTTACCTCGCGACACATGATTGAACAATCCAGCTAGCAGGGACGAAAAAGTATCCTACAACAGCATCACCAACAGACTGAACCTGAGCTGTATATCCCACCTGTGTACTTCATAGAAGGTCCTTTCGACCTCTATATTGATATCCACAGTCACTGTAACGCCAGATATACAAGCCTAGGACGCTCCAC
This sequence comes from Panulirus versicolor, assembly GCA_032361705.1. NCBI lineage: Eukaryota > Metazoa > Arthropoda > Malacostraca > Decapoda > Palinuridae > Panulirus > Panulirus versicolor. Next base: position 6,829 of record JAUUDZ010461379.1, on the reverse strand, counting down.
CCCAATACTATGGGCAGAAATGTACTCAAACTAATAAAACATTTCGGCGCTCACCACTTGAAACTGAACTTCCCAGCTTTATAGGTCACTCAGTCTTCACAAATCTAAAGAAATGGAAGATGGACGAACGTAGCACCTCACCTTCATCAGGGAAACAATAAACAAATCTCCTGTGATATCGACCTTCACGTTAACTGATGAATTAGACAAAGCGTTTGATAAGTGATACGAAACAGGCGGTAAAGCCCGATCACTTCCAACAATCCTCACCAACGGATGCGAATCTAAACGTCGTTTCATCAGTATACTGAAATTCTGGGCCAGCTCCCACAGCTGGACGTACGCTCTGTACCAAGCAGTGGGAAGATCTCCAACAGACCTTACTGGAAAAGGTAAAGGAACAAGACAACCACCACTGGGTAAATACGATCACCTCCCCAGCCAGACACAGACCCCCAAGAGCTACTGTCCATTTCCCTACTGAAAGTTTCAGAACCTCTTGAAAGGATATATCTCAGAATGAGAGGTAACAGGAAAAAAAAAATCTATAATCCAAATGAACACGGCTTCCGGAGGGACAAAATCACCACCAATGCAACTGTGATCGCGGAGGATAAATCAGCAAGTTCCAGAAGACAAGGAATACATGGCATAGGAGTATCTGTGCAAAGATATATAAGCAAAGTCTTTGGCAAAGTGTGGCCTAGCTGTCTACGCTAAAGGCCTCTATATCTAAGTACGCCATACACCACAGTGGGACTACTTATATCATTTCCTAAACCAACTCACCGCGGAAATCATCAGCAACTCTACAACGTCACCAATATTTCCTCCACTAAGCGCAGAGCTGCGTCCTGTCACCATTACTCACACAGCTGATATTACCCCCACCCGTTGGTGCCATGAGCAGGGACATCTATGTAGATGACGCCACACTTATAGTTTTGAGCAACTTACTCCCAGAACAGACTTTTTACTTACAGTCAGAGGCAACCAGACTAAACAGATTTGAAGAGGACTGACAAGAGAAAAACCAACGTAAAGATATTCACTATAGCGGCACTAAGAAGAATAAATCCTACCCGCCTATACCCACGCATCTCATAACTGTGTCAGTCGGAGTCTCGTCAAGGATTAACTTCAGTCATAAGTCTAGTTTTCAGCAGCTAATCTGTGTATGTGTCTTATATTTCTCCAGGTATTGTATTAGACAATCTTTCCACAATTTTTTGCAGGACTCTCGTATATTTCCATGTGATTTTTTCTGGTACTTGCCCAGGTATTTTTTCCAAACCTAATTGTCTCAACACTGACGAATGTCATTTAGATTTAAAACATTTTCTTATGCCTTCTATTTATTTTCATGCATATATCATGCACCTTTTCCCCTGCTTTCTCATGGTTATAAATTCCCAGTTCTTTCAGTCTCTCTTAATAGATCACGTGTTCCAGTCCATCAGTTTTCCTTGTGACGTGTTTCTGGTTTCTCTTTGACTTGTTTATTCCACAGTTGCAACTGGTGACCATACAAGACTATCTTCTGATGGATGAGGTTGTCCTTTACCCTGAGTGCTCACCTCATCCCTTTCTGTCTTCCCTTACCATTCTTACTATCAGGCATCCTTCAAGGGAAGAAATGGATACAAAAGTTATCATATCTCTGAAAGTTTCTTTTCAACGCCTCCACCAGTATTCAGCTTGCTCTCTGCTTAGTTTTTAAACCCCAGGTCTTTCCCATTCACCAGTAATCCATTCACATCTGTATCAGTCATCCTCAGCCCAGCTCTGCCACTATTTCCTCAAGTTGATCTTTACTTCCTTTGCTTGTGGCGAAGATGATGTGACGGCGAGTCTCTTGTGATGTCTTGGTTTGGTTCCTCCTGGATATGTCCTTGACTTTCTTTCTCGCTCTCTTTCCTGCCTCATCCGAGGAAAATCTAAATGAATTCTTTGCTTTCATTGGTCCCCCATGGTAACTATACCCCATTTTCAATTAAGTGTTTACTATCCTATATATACATTCTCTATAGTTTCCTATACTTTTCGTTTCTACAATAGTGGGAACTGTAGCTGCCATGATATATTGCCTCTTGTAATTATTTTTTCTTGATTTCATCCATGACGAGCCTTTCATCTCTTAACGGGACATTTTCTTTATCCAGTACAAGAATCATTACTTCCCGCTATCGTATTCCCTACTGATTTAGCTATTCAACAGAGAACTGGGTCCCACTTAACCTTGTATATTTATTTCATAGATCTCTATGTCTGGTTGATTCGGTGAGCTAAGAGCAAGGCGTACTTAACGAGTGAAAATCGTCTCTGCTCATAAAGTCTCAGCACTTGGAAATAATCGGTGGGATGAAAAGGTACTGTGGTTCTGTGCCTAATATTCTGTATTCTTTTGGTCTTCCACTGTGTCCTCAGGTAACGGTTGGATCTGTGAGCACCAAGACACAAAATTACGAGGATGGAGCTCATCACATACACCTGTAGTGTTGGCAAAGTGATGAACAGGTACTTGAATGGGCCTGCAGATGTGGAGTGATACGGAAATAAAGGATTTATGATAAATGACCAGCAAAAAGAAAGCATGTATCATTGAGCAGATAATGATACTCTTTAATACACTTATTGTCACCTTAACTGTTGTAAACCATCAAGAATGAATAATCAGTAACGAAAATAAGATAAAAAGATTTCTGCAAATTTTACGAGCTCCGCACTACATTAACGAGAGTATGACCCACATTTTGCCACTTGGCAACTGAGCTGGTTGCGGCCGACCTAACCAATATACTGGCTGCCAAGGTAGTGGTACACTTGGAGCTGCGGCCACAAAACCTTGGCTGTAAACATCCCAGGATTTTGTGAGTGATCAGGATCATTGTCTCGAGTGTAGACAACAGCTCACTGTAAATCACGGGTAGAGGAAAGCTGAATATTTAGAGAACTGGAGAGGAAATTCCCCGCATGACATGAACACATGAGGGAAGATACAGAGTTGTAGATGGTGAGTCAACTGTAGACTTGGACGATGAAGACTATGCAGACCTTGACAGCAAAGAGAAGGAGAGAGGAGGAACGAAGGAAATACGAAAACACTGCAATATCTTTGATCTGTATGATTTAAGATCATCAACTGGAGGATGGTCAAGGGACACGAGAGGTGTAAACAACTGCCTGTGGAACACAGGGAAGTGAAGACAAGTGTTGGGGATCTTGACGATGAAATGTGACTGAGAAAGAAACATGAGAAAATGAACGTGGAGGAAAGTAGGACTCGGGCCACGTCCAGAATTTGGTTAAAGGGTGCTGTGTGTGTGTGTGTGTGTGTGTGTGTGTGTGTGTACTGTGGGATGGTGGGGAAGGATTATGAACGATGATGATAAAGATCTTACAACAAGGATGGTGTGTGAGAGCACATTGTATTTCAGAAAACCTTGCACTCTTCCAATTATGTGATAGTTACATTAAATCACTAATATTGGGAAAATTCTCATAAACTTAAATACAGCTGTTGTACAAAATAAAGAAGTTTATTGTGAGACCAGAGACCATTTTTGAATGGAAACGAATGATAATGTTTTCTAACATAGTAAATAAACAAGTTTTATTATGAAACAAGTTTGTACGCTTCTGCAGATAATTTCGTGATCATAACTTACGTCAGATTCTTAGAGTAGTCTTGATACTGACATGTTTGTTTTATTGGTCACTAATGTAATCCCTGACACAGTTTATATACTTATACTTTCACTTTTTATTTCGAGTGACTAATATAGTTAGAATAATTTACGACAATGTAAATCATCATTACTATTAAGTAGGTTTATTGTACACTGCTCGGCTCTAGGGGAAGAGGGGCGATCGACCACGTCGCCATCCCACTTTAAATACGCCTTTGTTATGAGGCTTATCTGGGGGTAGAGAGTGATGCATCAAGATGGTATAATGCCCACTACCAGGGATCAGGGAATGAGGAAGGTAAGGGAGGGCAGGTCTGGGGCCGAAGATACAGAGGCCAGAGAGGGAGGTCTTGAAGCGGAGCAGCGCCCAGGAGACACTGTATCAAATGGACGAAGTGATTTACTGGATAGAAGGACATGGGGTATAAAACTCTTATAAAAACAAGACAACTGGGGAAATATAGATATTATATGTAAGATTAAAGGAATGGAGTATCAAGGATAGACGTATGATGGTGAAAATGTGGATCCTAAATGAATCAGGTGTTCAAGAGATGGACGAATCACAACTGCAGGGGATAACTGACGTGTAGGCTTTACCAAAACTGATGCAGCGCAGGATGAGGTTGACGAAGGTCACAGGTGATTTTTCAGGCTGGGAGATGGCCAGATTCCAACCAGGGGAAGAGGGGTTAGCGAAGGAGAAAATAAACTTGAAACAAGGAACTGCCGGGGCCTATGGAAATACCGAATGCAATCTTTTAGATAAGGAAATCTATCAAGAGAATCGGCAGCGACAGTCATGACGTAAAAAGACATCACGTAAAGACAACGGGCGACATGGACCAGTTTGATCAGGAGGTGCTAAAGCAGGCTTGACAATTTACTGGCAATGAGGAATACGGTAGGGAGTACGTCAGGCCTGACAACCCGAGGCAGGAGCGTCGGAGAAGTAAGGCTCAGTCAGAAGGCAAGAAATGGGAGGAGTAAAAAGAGGTCAGGTAGCAACATAGCCCCACCACCAGCACAGGGAGGCCAGGAACCTAATATGATGAGCGGGTCAGGCTGAGGGCAACATATACGAACGCAGATGGACTTGTAGCGCCTGGAAAGGAGCTGAAATTCACTGACAGGCTCAAAAAACAAACTCACTTCAGCTGAAGCTGTGGTGACGCAACTTATCAAAGAGATAAGATGTGACCTAATTTCTCCTAAACAGTATATGATACGAGGAAGGGAAAGATAAGATAAAAGAGAAGGAGAATGACCCTCTTGATAAGGGATAACATTATCCTCCAAGAAATTCTACTGGATGACCCATTCATACTTTACATACTGGGAGGAGAAACTGTGGGAAAATCTTACAGTGCTGGATGTACACTTGCAAAGCACATCCTGCAAAGCACTGAAGTGAATTAAGACAAATATTCAGTAAGAGCAATGGAGCAGTCAGGATGGTGCACGAAGCAGCGAGACGCGCGTTCATCAATACTAACAAAGCTGTATGATAGAGAGTTTCATTATAAAGAAACAGACTGGAAGACCATAGATCCTCATGCAGACAAGTAGCCAAAGTGTGTACAGGTTAATGTCCTGTGTTAGCATGTCATCTGTCGCACGAGAAACAGAGAGGCTGATTACACCCTCATTGTTTGATCTTATACGCACCTGTAGTGGTATGGAGAGTTATAATACATGATTCACCACTGGGTAAAAGTGGTCATTTGATGCTTAAGTTCAACCAGGTGCTTACTGAGGAAATGAAAAAGGGGTCAGACTGGAAATCAGAGTTGGACAATATATTTGAAAATAGGAAATGGAGTTCCAAAGTCAAGATATGTTCAGTGTTATGGAATTTTTTTTTGCTATATACAGAGAAGTTAAACCATGGATAGCTATGGCTTTAAACAATGAAGGAAGGTTAAGAAAGAGAGAGAGAGATGGTTCAATAAAGAATGTCAGAATGCAGAAGTGGTAAGGTATGTACTGCGGAGGGGATTTAAGAGGCACATAAACCAACTCGTATATGGGAGCAAGGAATGAATATATCAAGATAAGTTAGCAAGAACAGAGAAACTTTGAAGAGAATATTGTGGACAATGAATATCTCATGAAAGATGTGGCACAACACCTCGTTAGTACACCACCTAAAATTCTGAGATGACCTCCGTGTTTGCATGTAGTAAGTTGGCTATATGGAAAGACTACAGGTTTATGCAATGAACCGAGTTGGTAACAGCTTACGTTATGCACATCTGGCCACTGGGGCCTGACGAATACTCTGTGATACGTGATCCCTTTCCGCTACCGCTCACAGGATGAACCCAACTCATCATGTCATTACCTGGAAGGTTCTGTGAACAAGCCATAGGTCAGGTGGCTCAGCGAGTGTGAGATGTGGGTTTAGCAAGTGACACTGGTCAGCTGGCTATATGTATACTGAGAGTCAGTCTTCCTTGAACTAGTGAGGTAGGCTAAATACCTGACGACCAGAGTACATAATCACCTAACTCTTAGTGGTAGAAACAAGAGAATACATCAAATGTAACGACGTTAAACCGAAATTATATTGTTTATCTTAGGATCCACCTTAACGAAGGACGGTCATTATCGCTCTTGGTGCTACCCGTATTATGTTCGGGGGAAAAATGCAACAAGCAAAGTGAACATACACTGGTATAAACACATACACAGACATGAGCATGAATACACAAGTATGACCATACATACACAGGCATGGCCATACACACATGGACCGCTGTTCGTCACCAGAATCGACTTGTTCCAATCAAAACTCGTTCACACAGATGTAAGCACAAGCTTATACCTACCGCTGTGAACTTTATATACATTCCATGAACAAGTGAACAGTTCAGTTCTCTGGTAGGCTATGTGGTGTGTCAACTACTGTGTTACTGTAACTATTCATCACTTAATGTTGAGTCAGGTTCATGATGTATACACCATACCTCTAACTCTGTACAAACCCTCCTTGTGTATCTGTCACACTGGCTGACTAAATGTGCCTCACCCATGTGCTTACCCAAAGTGTGTGGATCACATCGGTACGATCACTGAGCACGACGGTACGATCACTGAGCACGACGGTACGATCACTGAGCACGACGGTACGATCACTG
>JAUUDZ010461368.1:0-12197 GCA_032361705.1 Panulirus versicolor | reverse complement strand
AGAGAGAGAGAGAGAGAGAGAGAGAGAGAGAGAGAAACAGCAGGCACGTTGGTTCATGTTTAGGTTATCTGTTATGAACGTAACCTATTTCTATTTCTAAGCGGACGAGGTAAAAATAGATGAAAAAAAAGGTTCTCCCCTAACCTCAGCCTCCACTCCAATCGGCAACAACAGACAGCAGGAAGAAAAAGATCTTGCATTTATGAAGTAATCCTGTGTGTATTCTAACAAGAGAGAACGAAAAGAGGATATTCTATGATAAGATCCTGCTAATGTATCCCACACTCAGCTGCACTACAATATATTCATAGGGTCTGGAAAGAGATTATGGGGTATTAATAAATACGTATATATTTTCTGGGTATCTATACAGCAGACACCTAAACTAATAGAAAAATTTCCTTACCAATTTTTCAAAGGTATTTGTAGTCGTCTTTGCACTGACGACGTTTGATGGCAACTTATACCAGGGTTAAAGGCATCTACGAGGAAAATGTTTACCCACGTAGGAGTTACATTTTTAGTCGCTTTGTCTTATCTCATTTGTCTTAGGAAAGGTACTTTCAGGCTTTTTCAGAAATATCCTCATCAAGTATGGTGTCGAATTCATTTGGAATTTTGGAAATTAGGTATTAGGTCACCACAAAGTTCACGTTCCTTAACGAAAAAGGAAATGCAACCTTCTTTGCCTCGCGTCATACGACAGATTTTGTCGCCTGTCATTGAGCTTGCTGCAGCTTCTCTTCCTGCCTTTCCCATGAATGTTCATAAAAGACCCCAAAACGTAGCTTATTTTTGTTGGGCAGTATCAATGTAAAGAGAATCATATAAACAAAGGTGTAGAATGTCTTCATCCTAAATCAAGACTCTACCTCCTATTTTGTGTAAGCGATATTTTGTGGACAGACTGTATCCTGATATTGTTGATTTGGCAAATAAATGATAAAACTCAGTTTAGCAACGTGTCTGTGACTGTTATATGGTTCAGTTTCCCCTGTGATATAATATGATATCAGCGTATTTCGTCTTTGTAATAATGTTCCTATCAATTCCGTATAATAACTTTGTTTTGCGAGTTATGAAGGCCTTGTAAAACACTTATCCCGGTACAGTTTACAAGATCAACCTTACTGGCATGAGTACTTGAAACTTTGTATGCATGTGTGTCTGACCTTGATTTCACTTGTCTTACCCTGATCCCTAACTCCTTTGCTCCCTGACTCCTACTTGGGAAGTGATCTCAAGCTGCCCTATTCTACTTATTCTACACCTGCCTCGTTCCCACCCGACGCCAGGAGACCTATCCTGTCCTATTCTCTCACTGCCTTCTTCCCTGCCTCTACCTGTGAAGTGACCTTTGCAACCTGGGAAGTGACAACTCGCGGCCCAGCTGTGCCATGTTCCCTCCCTGCACTTGGCTTGTGGCTTATAGCTGACCTAATCTGCCATATTCCTTGTCATCTTGAATCACATATCGATTTTTCTAAGTTCGGGATATCTAACTCGTCTTATCTATTTCGAATAACAAGCCTCATATTTTCGTATGATACTTCTAAAGTAGGCTTCTTTCACAATTAAAACAAATCCAGAAATCGACGTAAATGCTTTTCTTCCTCCCTAAAGAGAGTTTCAACTCTGCTATGTATCCCTAGTATTCTATTGAAGTTACTGGAATTAGGTATATCTAGGCAGCTATCCCGATTTAACTAAGTTCCTCCTGCTCTTTAAACCTGTAAAGGTAGATCCCTATACATTACGATAATGTCTTCTGATATACCATTAGCTACGGTGTTAATTCCCACCTGGATAACGAAAGTTATCATTCTTCCCAGGAATATCCTCTATATTTGCTCCAAGAAAGGCCAATATGTTCTCTATCTACTAAGTCCCCGACTCAAATGATACTGTGATCTTCCTCTCGTTCACTAAACCTGTTTTGAGTCTGTGGTTCCCTGGCTTGAATTCTTACTGCATCTCTAGCTGACTAGAGAGCAACACTATCCTCCAACTTAGTCTCCACTGTCACCATCCTTGTGTCTCATCTATCTCCCTTGCTCGCACTTGACATGATTACGACGAGAATTCGCCAGAGGTCTGGCTAATGCATCGTGTTCGCAGCATAAAAATCTAGTGTTACAACGCGAGAGTTGTCAAGCGGCGTTATGTATGATACAGAGAGTTTGTATGTCTGTAGACTGAGCCCTACTGTAGTGAGGCAGACAGAAAAAATAGCTACCCTAGACAAAGGATGGAAACTCGATAGCTGCCGAAATGCTGGCACCTTGAGCGGCCGTTGGGTGTTTGGGAAGCAGAGGCATGCAAAGCAAGAGAGTCATGGCAAATGGTTTGGTGGTGAATGCCTTACGGAAGATCAAGTGTGACAAAGTGCCTGGAATGGATGGGGTTGCAATCGAATTATGGATGGGGTTGCGATCGAATTTCTCAAGAAACTGCGGGCGGCAGTATTGCTGACTGACTAGATAGGATTCTCACTGTATGTGTAGCTCATGGTGAGGTAGGTGAAGATTGGCGAAATGCCAATCTAGTGCCACGGTAGAGAGGCAAAGGGGGCAAAAGTGAAAGTTCGAAATACAATGGTATAAGTGTGACAAATGTAACTGGTAATTTGTAAGTGATAATGGTGACTGTGAGGGTGGTGGCATGCAGTGAGCATCAGATTGGATAGAAACAATAGAGTGAAACTGACGATGTAGGGTTCAGGGACTGATAGGCTGGGACGGGACTGCAAGTCTGTAACCAAGAAATACTATAATGAGGAGCCAGGAGTAGGGATCTCTACGGAAGAAGAACCGAGCAGACAGAGATGAATCCATGACTGCCTGGAGAATCTAGTGAGTTTTAAGAAGAATAATATGCTCGGACTGGCCTCCTGGCAGGTAGAATAAGTGAGGTTGTAACTGAATGTATGATAAAGGAACAGACGACAGATCAGTACAACGGGAAGAGGGAGGGTTTAGGAATGAAATGGACAACGGGTCTAAAGGGCCTATAGGCAGATATGAGTTTTGACTTTTATCTACAATAAAGCTGACCTTGCCCCGTTCACACACTTTCCCAAATTCAGACATCAGATTCTGACATTTTTGACTTAAGTTTGCTACTAGAACAGTTTCATATACAAACAGCAACTGATTCAACCCCCATCCACCATATGACTCCCACCCACCATATGACAAGATGTCATTTACCTCCCTCTCCACCCAATCTATGAACAGATTATATAGCCATAGTGACATCATACGCCTTTGACACGCACACCTACCTTCACCTGGAACAACTCACACTCATCTTTTTTATCGCACACAATCTTATCACTTCATAAAAACTCCCATTTTATAACATTTTCTCCCACATGAAATATTCGTAGCACCTTCCACACAGCATCTCTACCAACCCAATCATACATATCCTCCAGATTCATGAATGTCACATATGAATCCTTTTATGTTTTTAAGTAATTCTCTCTAAGATAATTCAAAGCGGACACCTGATTTACACATCTTTTACCATTCCCAAGCCCACGCTGTTCCGGCTAAATCCAATACACTGAGTATACCACCACTATCTCAACCTTCACTCTCCTTAACAACTTACCAAGTATACTCAACAGTCATACACCTCTCTGATCCGAATATTCACTTTTGGCTCCCTTGCATCTATACAAAGGCACTATAGGAGCGTGTCAGTCCTCCGGCACCTCTCCTCTGGTCATATCTACAACTAATCAGGCAATAACAGTGTCACTCCCTTTTTTTTTCGAGAATTACAGTTGCATTTCCATCCGCTCCCGTCACTCAGCCAGACATCATCTTCCGCAAGGCATTCAATACCTCCTCTTTTCACAAAACATTTGCTACAAGTCTCGTTGTGCTCACCTCCATGTCCCAAACAATCGACATCTGCACCCTATCATCTAATATATTTAACAGTCCTTCAAAATCTCGTTCCATTTCCTCCTCACCTCTGCCACTTCCACTTTACAGCATTTTCAGTCTGTAGCTCACTTCCTTATACCTCTAATTTCCAAAATCTCTCCTCCAGCAGGGGTGTCACATCTTCCTTTGCTCTCGCTCTCACAATAACCCAATACTTTACCACCAGGATAGTCTCAAACCATCCTTCTCTCTTCTCTTTGAGCTGATCATCACTCAGACCTACCACATCCTGGTTTCTTTCCTCTATCTATTACCTATCTCTTTCTTTTTCTCATCTTGGTTACATCCACGGACATTCGAACACTCTAGAGTAAGTCTTCGGGGAGGATGAGCGCGCCTCTTTTGGCTCTTTCATCAATGCTCCCTTTAGAAATAAAAATACAAGGAGGAGTGGGTTTGCGGCCTTCCACTCCCGCCTCCTTTAGTCGCCACTAAATACTTGGTACTGTATCCAGGCTCCTGAAATAGCAATTCATCTTATAAGCTGATTCGTCCAGCTCTCTGAGTCTTCCTCTGTTGTTCTCTGTAATCTCAGTCCACCCTATTGATAATGGAGCACGTATCCTTAACTAGTCTTTTATAAAAAAAAATGAATCCAAATTTGTCCTTTACCGACAATTCTTTCTGTTCGCTTCGTAAGGAGAATGAGAACACAGGACACAGTTGATAACAATAACCTACGCACAAAAGTGTGTGGAATAAACGATGCCAAAAAACTATGCCAAAACACAAGTCCCTATAGACTGTCTGGCATGTTATCCAGCAATCCTAAGTTCACGAAACAGGATCACTCGCTCTGTCAGCACCAGGTGATGGTCGTAGCTCTGCGTTAGCTTGGCTGGTACGTGGTGTTCCGTCACACAGTCTACACCACTCGTCTCACAGCCAACTGGGGGTGCACATCACACCAATTAAAATGCCGTTAATTACATTTTTCACCGTGTACACTGTTGAAGCCTCCGACAGTGCACCAGGGAGAGCAAAGGGGACAAAGTGAGTGCAAGTTGCATGAAGGGAAACACAAACAATCCAGGGAAGCGTTCTGAAATAGAATTACTCCCACGTGTGTTTGTGTCACTTGTATCCACACGTTTCAACTGGACTGAAAACAGTGTTGTTTGAATTGATATTTTTTTGAAGATATCTCACAACGAGCAAGCTGTGATACTGTACTGACCCATGGAGAGAATGAATACAGAAAGAATTAATGCATTAGCCTTTGTAATCACCTTGTTTGTACAGGAGCCAATAGTTCACAAAGAAATGCAAAGGACTGCACACAGCAACAAACCAGTGGATCCTCTCGAGGCTGTTTATGATAAAGGAAGTAGCAAAGATGAGAAGACAATGTACAGCATGAATTCGGTTGAGTTGCGAAAGGTAAACGAGAAAGAAGATTTGGGTGCGACAAAAAATCTGGTGACCTAAAGGTAAGTAAGCAGTGCACACAAGCTGTAAAAACAGAAAACAAAGTTCTTGGATTCACTGGTAGAGCTTCAGTATTCAAGTTTTAGGATGCTATCCTGACCGCATGACAACTTACCGGTGCGTTCCCATCTTTAATATTGTGTTTAGTTTTATTACCCCTGACTGAAGGTGAGACAGACAGAATGTAGAGAGTACAGCAGAGAGCGACGTAAATGATTCCCAGATTGAGAAACGAGCCTTATGAGAGCCAGCTAAACGACTCAAATAAATTCAGCTTTCAATAGAAAAAAAAAAAACTAGCCATGAATACAAAATCGTAGGCAAACATTTTACTCGAAGTAACTGAAGGCAGCATCATGGATACGTTTAAGAACAGACTTGATATTTCACTTCAAGTTCATGTCTGACATGATGATTTGCGTGTCCTTAGTTGCCTTTAAAAGTCTACAGGTATTTCTCTTGTATTGTCTGTATGTCAATCTAATCTTAACGCGCTAACAAACGAGTTTCAGGCTTCTTGCACCATCACAAATACATTTGAAAAACCTCACTGGACCCTTGCTGTTTGAATTCATTTGTATTCCTTTTGTATTTTAGAGATATCATTTACATTTCTGCTCCTGAGAACTGGTTCCTTGCGTGTCCCCGCCATTAGTTAGACCATATAACAGCCGGAAAGTTACTGCATCACATGATTAACTCAAGGATGGGATATTGTTACATCTGTTTCTTTCCTCAACACTGGATAACACTGGAACTATTTACCTCCACGCGTCGTTCCTAACAGTGATGACATGACCAATTTTAAAAAGAGCGTCATCCACATCCATCAAAATTCTCGATATATTTCTATATATTTTCTTATTTCTCTGTTTCGCATCACAGATGTGGACATTTTTTTTTCTCCAAGACTGGGACCTCGAACACACAACAGCAATAACAACATAGAAAACTACGCCTACACATGAAGCCCATGTAACCCACATCAGCAACATCCCTCATCCCAAGGCACACAGAGCCATACTTATGAAACACTACTCAAAAAATTGCAAGAGACAACCACACTCTTACACAGGGAAGCTATGTAAAAACTAAATCTACCTTTTAATCCCACTGACATTCGCTATTCAATCAGAACCGTTACGAACTCTTTTGCAAAAGCTCTTGGAAATATTTGATATTTCCACATAAAAAAGGATTTCGTTCATCTACAGCTTAAGCACATACAGGTATCTCCCTGGTAACATAGCAAAACCCCAAACCTTCGGAAACTTGCCAACATTAAACCTGTCCTCAAACTCTTCTGCTTTGCTATCCTGTCTTCGTTACCAATTTTACACAACCAAAACAGATAACCTTGTCATGGACCGTCATGTCCTTCCCATGTACCCAGCTCCACTTCTTATTGCTGCCGTGTATATCTGCTAACATTTACCAAATTCCTCAAGAAACTGATTCACAGCAGCAAACAAAACATTCAGTTCTCAGCCACGCACCATAGCTTTAGACCAAGCCACTCCACAGCCACAATACAGACAACCTCACACAACAAGTCTGGGATGGCTCCAGTTAATCACACATGGGCACCAGCACAGAATTAGTGGAGACACATACTTGACATAACCCTCGACAATAATGTCGAACGTCAGTAACTACAATAATGGCTAACGACCTTTACAGCTGACCTACAAGCCAGATTCAAAAACAAATGTTTTGCCTCCAAAATCATTAAGCCCTACAGTGGAGTTACTCAGGGAGCAGTTCCACTTCTAAATCTATTTGATGTGTTTCCTACACCACCTCTTCTCGTCTCCTGCAGACCACAGTATGAAAGTCCTCTTGTATGCAGATGAACCTCACAATCACATCACAGCAACCTTACAACTCCACCAAGCAACGCCAAGCATACAACACCACATCACGCAAATAGAACACCTGGGCTCACCCACAACAGAATGTCCGCATGCCTGCAGAGATCAGCCGTCACATATTTAACCCATGACAGACTTGAATTCGACCAGCAGAGCTTCCCATCATCCCGAGTACCCAACCATTCCTACTCAACAAAACCCCCAACCATACTGGGCATCATATATGACCCTCATATGACGTTCACTTCCAACACCACGAACATCAACCAAAAGGACATAAATAAACTAAACATCCACATAGCATTGTTGAGAAATGTGGGAAAAGTAAAAAGAATCCCTTAGTATCCTTTACCTGCCCCCATCCTAACTCTTTTTATCAAATATAAATAAGAATTTCTGAAATTCTGAGAGTAACGCAACAGCTCCTCTGGCAAGACAGACAGAAAACACAGAAGTTTGTATGTTGACAAATACTGAGAACACCTCGACAGAATACCATATGATGAAGTGCAGGTCCAGCTAACACACCTGACACCTCGACCAGCGAGACACGAGCCGCCATCTGGAGAGCGAGACGGGAGAGTAGTATGCGAGGCTACCTAATGCTTTGTAGTAAACACACAGTGATACGTGATTACCACTTGTGTGTTAGGGGGAGAAAGTTATACACACTGGTGTGTATGTGTGTGTGTGTAATTACCATTTTTGTAATTAACTGTTTGTGCCATGCGGGGAGGGAGATTTACAACTGAACCCCCCCCCCCCCCACCCCCCCACCTCTTCGACAAACTCTGCTACCAGGCGGCCTCGTAAACTTTCGTATGCTCTCTGCACTGGCCACGTGCTTTCAGAGTTTAATCCATTCGCCTGACACTCACTCTTAGGCTCTACATGTACCTCTCACATCTCTTTGAACGAGGTTCTTCCTTATTCTCATGTTATGTCGTCTGGTGGTTCGATCTGTACATCTTTCGAAGAACTGTGCACTATGTACTCAGTCTAGTTTAAAACCTTAAAAGCTATGATCAGGTCATACCTCACTCTTTTCTAAATTCCTACCATCTTTATTGTCCTCCTCTGGACCTTCTCTCTTAACTCTTTGTGCTTCTTTAGGTGCGGCGGCCAATATTGAGAAGCATATTCCGGTTTTGGTCTTATGTAGGATGCGAACAGCTTGCTGAATATTTCTTTATCCCGAGACCTGAACGCTGTTCTAATATTTGTCAAAAGATATTTGTATATTTTATAATTTTCCTAATAAGGGCCTCTGGAGACGGGATTAGGACGATACCAATTCGTAAATCCCTCTATCACAGAGATACCTGTGTGTGTGTGTGTGTGTGTGTGTGTGTGTGCGCGCGCATGAAGTGACCGATTTATAATCACTTTAAATATTTCGACAGTATGGGAAGGGAGCTTTATACTCATAGAGGCCCCATCTCTTGAGCTATTCTCTTCTGTCGTACAGCTTGCTAAATTTGTGTATACTGTATACTGAGTGTCTGATGTCACGTTCCATTTTCTAATGAAACATAAACTCAGTACATATTCATGGACACATTTCTTGTTAACGTCAAGAAGAAGAATGTTAAACAAGGAAGGGAGCTGGCGTCTCTTTCCGTGCATGGCAGACATGCTTTTGGTGTCAGCATTACTGATGCAAGAACTGGAGTTACCGCATTACATTAGTGGAGAATAAAGTACGTAAACAGAATTCAGGAAGGCCAATATTCTGAACGCAGGTGAAGAAAAACACATAATGGAAATGTCATAATGTCATTTTGATGCTTTGTGAAGAATATCATTAAGCCAATTAGAATGCAAGCCATAATTACTTTCACCGGTATTTAAGCCCAATTTGCATATATTTCTTGGAGGCAAGAAGCACGCCCGCTGGATGAAATAATTCTCATAACGTATCCTGACATTCATGTTAGTAATTCTAAACTCTACTCATATTTTTCCCGGAACTCTAAACCTCATTTTCTTTCATATTCCGTAACTGTGATGAATATTTCGAACAAGCTTACTTTACATTTGCTGGCGTATCATGGCACATAAGCACACCGATGGCCTTCACCCTCACTCATCTCCGTGAGTTTCATACGTACATTCGGCCAAGACAGAGGAGAAACGTTCTGAAACCAAATATAGCATTACACTCGAGATGCATTAAGAACTTGTGATCTAATATTCGTCATTGTGTCCACACCATCCACAGGGCTAGTCAGTGGCTGGTATAACTATACTAATGTCATTCTCTTCTCTACTAACAATGATTATTCAACAAATTTCGCCTCCAGTCTCATGGTAACAGTAGGCACTCCATAAGCTCTGCATGTGGCTCACTTTTACAAACGCATAGAAAGAGCGATTTCCAGGAATCGAATAAGAGAATTAATTCAATGGCACTATTACTCATGAGCCATTATGCCTGAATCTGTACCTTACATCAATCATGAAGTTAACACCAAATACACGTCAGACTGGTTTTTTTCCCCATACATATTCGCCAATTCCCGCTTTAGCGAGGTAGCGTTAAGAACAGAGGACTGAGCCTATCAGGAAATATCCTCACTTGGCCCCCTTCTCTGTTCCTTCCTGTGGTGACATTTATAGGAAAGCGTGAACTGGTGCAGCATTAGTGGTTATACGTTAAAATAGGAACGGTTGTTTGGTTATGTTTATATTGAGAGATATGCGTTCCCTTAGGCGGTGTGTTAATTTGAAAATACACAGTATGACAATCGGTTAAAAGTGAAATGGAAGTGATGAATGGCGATAGAAACCGAGATGAATGTAACATGTATATGTGTATGGATCATCACCAGCTACAAGTAATTCTACATGCCTAGGAGTAACAATAATGAACAGCAACAAGAAATGGAAACACAGAATTGATCAATACAATGCAAATATCAGGATGTTATACCTTATACAGTAATATAAGAAAGGACTTAGTAAGGCAAAATAATATTACATACAACCATAATAAGATCCACACACAACCAGGATAAGTTCACACATCTAAGGTACCGAAATGAAAACACTGGGACGAATCAGAGGTTACAAAAATGGATAAGATGAGAAACACCAAAGTAAATATAAGTAAGTAAATAAAGATATAACGGTTTACTGCATGGAGGCAGCCATCTGACTGAAAGTACGCATTTGGAGTAAGAAATTACCTAAATGCAACTTCTGTACTAGAAATATGTGAAAAGAACAAATTGAGGTGGTATGGCCAGGTACAAAGAAGCGAAGGGACAAGAAATACCAAGAAGTATTTGAACTGGAGCTCAGATGGAAGACATCCGGGTGGACGTCCTAGAATGAGATGGATTGAGAGAATCAAGAGGTCCCTTAGGTCTTAGACGACAAAAGGCAGACACTGGGAGAAGAAGACAGGAGACAGCACGAGAATAAAAAGAAAGGAGATAACGCGAGAATGAAAACAAATGAAGATTCATTGGAGGTAGGCGTGAGTCTTACAGATATCGAGTTTACCTGGCGTCTACTGAGAAAAGATGAGAAAGCTCAGCACTATTCGAGTCTTACAGATATCGAGTTTACCTGGCGTCTACTGAGAAAAGATGAGAAAGCTCAGCACTATTCGAGTAACTGGTAGTTGTACTGATGTACACAAACCGTATTTTCCAATAGTAGTATTGTAATTCAGTCCCATGATTACAGTGGTTTTGTCTTAAGTGTCGTGTAAGTAGTTATGTACTGCTAACAATAGAATAGAAGTGGTAGTATCGTAGCCGTTACGCTGGCACAAATATTGTGACAATTATATGCCAGTGAGGGACATGAAATGCCTAGTTACAGTAAATAGTATGAGGCGGGTTGATCCGTCAGGAATGAAAGCGTAAGGCAAAGGTAAGGTGGTGAGCAAAGTCCGACTGAAAGATTTGAGCAGGATGCTCTGAAATGGTTCGGATATTTGGAGAGGATGAGCAACGAAAGACTACCTCTTCAAGAGGATCTACGTTTCAGAAGTGGAGGAAGAGGAGAGGGAATGAAATAGGAAATGGAATATCGGGGCCTAAATATTCAGGGGGATGAGAGGCGTGCTTAGAATTGAGCGAACTTGATCGATGTGGCACTGTGTATTTGGGGGCGACGTTCAATCAATGGACTGAACCAGTGTGCATTAAACATTCAAGGTAAACTATGGAATAGCCTGTGAGGCTTGACTGTGAATAGTAGACCCTCTATTTCATGACAGACATGCCATAAACAAAACATTCACTAATCAGAGGCCAACTCGAGTGAAAGAAATGAAAGAAAAAGATAGTAAAAACTAACTAAGCCTCTATAGGCGTCTGTAGAGCTAACTCTTAAAGGTATAGAGGTTATCTGAAGAAGAAAAGATAATGTAGGAAGTGAATTCCAAAGCTCAGCTCTTCGAGAGAAGGTGATATCCTAACGGTCAGCTCAGTACATAATATAACAACAGCCAGAGAGTAACAGCCAGAGAGTACGTGTGTACAAATGAACCCAATGTTCGTTCGTTCCTGACGCTACCCCGCTACTGGTGAAGAAGCTAATTAGGTATAAAGATGTGTACCATTAGTAACAACAGTAATGCAGCGTACATAATTTCCAGCGATGATATCTTCGTGTTCGTCATGTAGGTCTGCTGTCGAGGTATTCCTCTGATAACGACTGCAGAGGTTATTTTATCTCGCTGGTGATGCAAGCTGCACGACACCTCTTGATTAAGTACTTACGTACAATGTACCGAGGTGATTATACGCCATCAATGTCATACCACAACGTAGAGTTAGTTACCTACTACTGACATTCAACTAGATATGTATCCGTGCTTGTGACAGTTATGTGGCCATTAACGTTGTTGTGGTAGAAATGTGGCAGTGTTGTTATTGTAGGGATGTACCTGCGGGGAAATGAATGTTTTGCCGATCCCATAACGAGC
>JAUUDZ010461347.1:0-12200 GCA_032361705.1 Panulirus versicolor | reverse complement strand
TTTCAACACACCCTCTTCTGCTTTCTCAACCACACTCTTTTTATTTCCACACATCTCTCTTACCCTTTCATTACTTAATCAAACCACCTCACACCGCATATTGTCCTCAAGCATTTCATTTCCAACACATCGACCCTCTTCCGTACAACCCTATCTATAACCCATGCCTTGCAACTATATAACAGGGCATGCGAAATGTGTGTGGTAAACCGTGGAAAGTTCTGTGGTGCATGTATGTGAATAGGGAGCTGTGGTTTCAGTGCATTACACATGACAGCTAGAGACTGAGTGTGAATGAATGTGGCCTTTTTTGTCAGTTTTTCTGACGTTACCTCACTGAAGCAGGGGGTAGCGATGCTGTTTACAGTGGGGCGGGGTAGCACCAGGAATGGATGAAGGCAAGTGAAAATCTTGGATGATCCTGTATTTATTATTACACCTTTCTGTACTGTCTTCATTGCAATTTTAACATGTTAAGCATATGGATGTGCAGAATGTTGATATTGGTGTTATCTGAATTATAATTTTATGTAAAAAAAATATTATACAGGTTATTACATAAATCATTATTTTAGTAATGCTGATGCTCACTTTGTATTCCAGGTGCTACGAGATATATTCTTTATGATTCCTGATATTCTCCATTTGATCCTGCCATTATTAGAACTCAGAAAGGTTGCTCAGTCTCTTAGTGTTCCTACTCCATATATCATTTCAAACAAAGAATTCTTCTCCTCTGTAATATTTATTCTCTGTGGCTGGTTTCTCTGTTTAATGCTTTGATGTTTCATAAATACAGAAGTGGAGGTAAAAATCAGTTGGAGAATTGAGTGCTGCTGTTATTGAAAAAGATTATTTTGTTAAATTAGTTTGCTAACACTGTATACCCTTCAGGAAACTTAAATGAAGAGCCCTATTTAATAGAAAGTGCATAATCAGCTAGTACTTAAATAAGTGGCAGGTGACACTACTGTGCTCATTGAGGTGTCAGCTTTTCATACTTACAAAGATTTGCATGTACGTTAATTTATATACTATATATTTATATCCAAAATCTCATGAAAAACTTATGACACAAAGGTATATTTGACTGATATAAAGTCATATGATTAACGTCTTTTAAGTCAAAATGTTAGCTCTTGGCAGCCAAAAATTTGGTCTGATATACCATAAACACACTCAGGGAAGGATTTAGGAGTCAATAGCCCTGGGCAGATATACCCCAACCAGTAATTCCCTTTCTTTCCATGCACAAAAGTTATGCACAGGAGTTTTAGGAATAGTTGACAGGAAAAGTAAGTGATATTTAAACTCTATTTTTTTAAGTAAAAGACAAACATTTTTGCAAAACTTTTTTTATTTTGAATAATGATTCCTTTTGTGCACAAACTTATAAAAAAAACATTACCCAATGAACTTTCATTGTCTCTGAATCTCTTACAAAGCCCAGTAGAGGGAACATCAAGACTTCCAGCAGTGATAGCAATAATTATAGGGTCAAAGTCATTGGGTCCCTTAATAGAATAATGAAAGGTAGGGGTGTAAGTATGGAAGTGAAAAAATGATTAAGGGACATCACAATCCTCCCAACCCTGACCTATGCAACTGAAACATGGATTTGGAATAAATCACAGAGGTCAAGAATCTAGGCTATGGAAATGAGCTATTTGAGAGGAGCATGTGGTATGATCAGACAAAATGAAAAAAGAAATGTTGGGATGTAAGAGAGATATGATATGGCAGGGAATGCAAAGGGAATGAACAATGAAGTGGTAGAGTGGATGAAGTACATGTAATACGTACTTTGAGGTGGTTTGGGCGCATGGAAAGAATGCAAGATAGGGTGTTTACAAGAAGAGTGTATGATTGTATAAATATAGGGGTTGGTGTGAGAGGAAGATCACCTGTGACATAGAGTAATAGAGTGTAAGAGTACTGGAGGGAGAGAAATGGTGGAAGAATGCATCTAATGGTGTATGTGAGGAAGGCATATAAGGACATGGATAAGTGGGGACTCTTTTTACCATGGACACCCCCTTGATGGGAGTTCCCAGAGGGGATAGATATTAGTCATATAGATAGACAGATAACAATAGACAGGAATTACAAATGAAGATATGGTTGATAAGATTGAAAGTAGCATGGAGGTACATACTTGTTTGCCCACTTGAGGAATGATTACTAACTTTTTTGTAAGGCTTGTGATAGACAAAAATGTCATGGAAAAAGAAGAGACAAGGAAAGGTATTTATGAACACATGGATAATAAGGGTGGCTTGACCTAGTTCTGGTTATTTTTTTATGGAATAAATCAGAGTGATTAAGGCTGGTGACTTACTTGATTGCTAGATTTAGGATTTACTCCACTGTTTTTCAGAAAACTCAAAATTAAGTTTTATAAAGCAGTCAAAAAGAAGAAATCTTAAAAGCCAATAAGAACTCCCCACATGGGATGAGTATACCATGAACTTTTCACTTTATTTGTTCTAGGTGTCGCAATACAGTTAATAGACTGCAACAGACTACAATTATGGCAAACTTAAGTCGTACAGCTTTAATAATAAAAGAATTGTAGCTCTTTATCTGTGATGCATAAGTTTTTAAGGTGAAATGAGGCAGTTACTTAACATATGTGATTTACTAAGCAGAAAAGAGAGCAACACCGTAAATATATTTAAGATGAGATATATCAAATTTTTTAGTTTCAGTCTGTGTGCCCTCTTAGTTACTTATAAAGTGTATATTTATTTCTCCTTGAGCCAGTTTTTCTTTTTCTTTTTTATTCTCTAACATGAATCCATATGGTTGTGACCTCTTCCACCATTAAAAACAGCCTTAGAAAAACCCATTAGGATGTTGTTATTTTTCTTCCTTTGTATTTATAAAATTCATGGTATCATTTGCATACATGGTAGCAATCCTCTACATCATTCATTATCTCTCTTCCCTCAGTGTACAACTTCCTTTTAGACCATTTTTTTCACACTACCTTTTTACTTTTATTAGATGTTATACTTTATTCCCAGTCCCAACATCTCATTTTTACTGTTCATAACACCCCTCTATTGGTTCCATTTGTCTCATGATTTAAGTTTTGTAATGTTTTCAAACTTCATTTAAGTAATTTTGAGAAGTTGCAGTCATAATATTTCTTAAATGTTATCAGAATTACCCTCCCAAACTAGTAAAGGTGGTATGAAATATATATCCCCTCCATGTTTTTCAAGTCAATTAATGCAATATTTTTAAGAATTCTAAAACTAAGAGACCCTCAATGAAAATGCTATTGGTGATTTATCAAAGGAAAAAATTATAAGATATTCAGTATTTGGATTTTATGAATGTAATTTTTTTTAATACTCCAAGGAGTTTTCATGCCAGGTTTTAAATAGGTCTAGCTGAATTTTTTTAAGGCAATACCTGACACATTGACAAAATACCAAAGGGCTGAGTATGTACCAAAATATTTTTGTACATAACCTTTGCTTTGCATAAGTACAGTATGTGCAGATTTACTCTTGTATGATATATTTTTTGACAAGTTTTACAAAACATGGGATGGGTTGCACTCGTGTGCACTGCCTTAGCAAGGCCCACAACCAGGGCCTAGAAGAGTCATCTCAGGCTGCATTGGTGCTTTTTATTCTGGGCCCTTTAAGTGTCTCTTCCCTTTACTTTTCCCCACACTTCACCCTTAATACCAAATATTATCTTCCTGTAAACATCTTCCTATCAGTTGCCCATGTTTGCTTGCTACTTAAATTTTGTGTGAGTTTTGCTATACTGCTAAGGCTTACAGTAATGGTGAGAACACTGAGCTCAAAACATATTTTATTCTAAGTAGCATGGTTGCTCCCAAGAAAATAGTTAATACTCTGTGACAAAGGTGTATTCAGGCAAGAGGAAAATTTTCAGTGAATTATTCAAGTTAATGAAATATGGTGACTTGGAAAATTTCTAAATACGTTGGCCTCATCAATAAAATCTGCTTTGCAATGGTCAAATGCAAATAAGCTTAATCCCAACATGAAAATATCTGGTATACTTTGGGAAAAGATGTGATAGATCTGATTTATTTTTAAATTGTTCAGTAAATAATTTTATGATTATTATAACAAAGCATTAATAATTATTGCAGTACTTTTGATTATTACTACCAATGTACATTTTGAATTAGTCGAAAAAGAACATATACAGGTTCCAATGTGAAAATGGTTTTATTGCTTAAGCCTTGAGTGTTTTTGATTGTGCAGGGGTTATGAAGTTCAGACCAATATATAGATGAAGTGCAACACAAGTTTGCTAAAAAGGATATTGACACTACAATACTACAATGCAATGCAGTGCAGTGGTTATGTTCCAAGTTTCATGAAACTGGATCAGTTGTGAGCATGCCTTGATCCAGCAGGCTGGCAGTAGTAACACAACATATTGGATTGCATAGTGCAAAGCCTGAAAAAGTCTGTCCATAAATTAGCACAGCAGATGGGTGCATTGTATATGGTAGGTGTAAAGTAACTTTTGGCTCACCATGTATATGTAGAGAACTAGATATAGGTCTGTTTACCAGTTGTCAGTTACTGTATATTAATGCTCAGAAAGTTATCCAACATTGTTAAGCTCACTGTTGTGAGTTCAAAAGAAATCATCATAGCACATCATCTTTGATCTTACCACAAGCAAATGAGATAGTAAATACTAGTGCAGCTTCTATGATAGTATCATAGGGGTCACATCAGATTTGTTAAAACAGATACTACCAGCTACTTTTCTCTTGCTTAAGCACTCACCTTAAAGGGAGATTTATTTTCACTGAAGGTGGCCTCTTAAGTCAGGAATATTGTACTTTATGGTTAAGATTTATTAATTCTCTTCTCATAAGCAGTGTATTATTTATTCTTATGATTTACCTGACTCTTGCCTGTATATAAATTGAAAGGGTGTAATTAGTTGTTGATTTCACTTCCTTTGTAGTTTCCAGTTAGATCTGAATCATATATATTGAGATTTATTAATTCTCTTCTCATCAGCAATGTATTATTTATTCTTATGATTTACCCAAACTCCTGCCTGAATATAAATTGAAAGGGTGTAATTAGTTGTTGATTTCACTTTCGTTGTAGTTTCCAGTTAGATCTGAATCATATGTATTGAGATTTATTAATTGTCTTCTCATAAGCAATGTATTATTTATTCTTATGATTTACCCGACTCCTGCCTGAATATAAATTGAAAGGGTGTAATTAGTTGTTGATTTCACTTTTGTTGTAGTTTCCAGTTAGATCTGAATCATATATATTGAGATTTATTAATTCTCTTCTCATAAGCAATGTATTAATTATTCTTATGATTTACCTGACTCTTGCCTGAATATAAATTGAAAGGTTGTGATTAGTTGTTGATTTCACTTTCCTTGTAGTTTCCAGTTAGATCTGAATCATATATATTAAAATCTATTAGTTCTCTTTTCATAAGCAATGTATTATTTATTCTTATGATTTACCTGACTCCTGCCTGAATACAGATTTAAAGGGTGTTATTTAGTTGTTGAATTCACCTTCCATGTAGTTTCCAGTTGGATCTGAATCATATATATTGAGTGGTGCACCATCTTTCTACATTTGTCAAAGCTACAGCAAAGCTGAGACTTTATTCACATACTGAAAATGATAGGAGTAACATACAATAGACAGTATTAGTTTAGTGTTTCCTCTTTTTATGTAATTTGGATGATATTAATTGACCTTTGGCATTTATATAACAAGAATAATGCTTTACTCATCACTATACTGTTCTCCCTTGTTTGTACTGATTTCTCAAGAACCAGATTTGCTTGTATGACATAATACCCAAATTTGTTACACTGGATCAAATTCATGTGATTGCACATAGCTAACAAAGCAAACTGACAATTCACATTTGTCTGTGATGAAAAAACAGTAAAGTCTTTTCATTTACAAATAAGAATAGAATGATAAATAAAAAATGATAATGAATGCCATATTAAGATTTGTTTCTTTCATATTGTTCACCATGGGACATGAATAGCTTGTTAAATATTTCCTTAACCATATACTTGAAAGCTATTCTGATATTGGCCAGTGCAATTTGTCTGCCTAACTATTCTCCTAATATGGGATCCTGTCAACAGGTTAGGGATGACGTTTACTCCCAATTTCTTCTCACACAAAATCTTGAAGCTTTTATCCTACTAGATAATAATAATCATATAGAGGCTGTGTGTGTGTGTGTGTGTGCATATACAGTTGACCCTACCACTTCAGATGCCACTAAAAAGATATATGTTAACTCTGTAATTAATTAATTAAAGGACCAGAGAAAGGTGAAGTAGCCTCAGCATTTTTTCTATGCATGTAACACCAACAAGTCCATCACATACACCACCCTCTCCTCATACAACCCAGTCATTTACTTCACCTGCCTGACATCAGCTTCACATGCAGAAAACAACAGAATATATTGGTAAATACAGTACTGTATTCTCATTTACAATATTTTCACACAATTTTTCTGATACGATATTATTAACTTGTTATTGTATGCTTGAAAAACAGAAATGAGTACAGAATATTTATCAAAAAGGGAAACTAGCTTTTGCTGGAAATGGAGCTTCCATGTTACTATGGAAATTCATCTTCATTAATACCAGACACTTATACTAGTCTGTTCTTGAAAAATAACCCCCATCATAAACAAGGGAGACCAGTTTGTGCTTGTTGCATATTTGTAAAAAGTTTTATCTCATATGTCATGTGTAGTACTGCTGTAACTCTGTAACTACAATAATGATAAAGATTCGGTTAAACCTTCAGATTCGTTAATTGTTATCATTTCATAACATATTCACATTTTGGATATTTATGCTTACTCAAAGACTAACACATATTGTTAGTTACATTTTACTGTTAATGAACCAAAAAGTTTATAAGCACCATTTGCATTGTCTCTAAACCTGTAAATTAAATATGTAAGGTCTTTATTATTCAACATGGCTAATCTTGAAATTCAAGATATTCAAAGATTTGCACTTAACTATATTTTACAAATTATTTTTGTATAATTATATTTTTGTAAGTAAATCTTACATTTGTCATATATTATACAGTGTCCTTAAACCCATCCATTGTTAGTGATGAGTATACTTGTCACATAATGTCAATTTGTCTTTATGAGTGATGATATTCTCATCCTGTTTGAAATATTTAGGTGCAGAACATTGTAGGTGGAAATGGGTACCACCAGTAGTTAATTTTCAAGCTGTCTTGAGTATCTGGCTTCCACCAGCTTTCTTTCATGACTGTCTTAAAAGATCAAGTCGAGCACTCTGATCCTTGACCAGGAAAACATGTTAACTTGTTTTTCACGATTGCTTAAGACAACTTTCTAAGAGAGCTTTGGTGTTACCCAGGAACTCTTTCTTGGAGTTCTTACAGCTCCAATGCTGTACTACTTCCATTAGCAGGGAGATGATGGACTCCTTTCAGGTAAGAAGTTCTTTAATAAGATTGTACTCCCAGTAATGCAGCCTTGCTAAAGGTAACTTTTCACTCAGGGTAACCCCATGCAGTCTGGTAACATTTGATGTTAACAAAGAAAATGAAATCTGTGATGGTGAAGACACTGATACAGGTTCAGAAAGTGAAGATGACCTCGACACCATAAAATAAGATAGTTATGATAATGGTTGTGATAAAATATCCAATCCAAACTTTGAAAAGATTAGAAATATAAATCAAAGTTACTATTACCATGTATTTTTCACATCAAGAAAGTGCAAGCTATAAAGTGTCATTTGTGACATAACTAGTGAAAAAAGTAGCTTTAGTGAATATTTAATGCTTGAGAAACTTCATGAGCTGAACACATGCCACAAAGCCAATGGGAGCTGCCTCATATAACATTTCCATAGATCATGTCATACTCAACCTAGCCCACACTAAAATATATTTGTCATGAACTTCATTGCTTCAGCTTGAAACAAAGCTGCAAACCACACAAATTAGGGTGCTCAGAACAATTACTGGCTACTTAGCAAATACAGACACTCATCACTGACTTAGTGAAACAAAGATCCTTCCAGTATAATCCCACCACAACATGCTCAACATTCAAATCTTTGCAACAGCATGAGACCCCTCCTACCCAAACCACTACATTACTAACCACCAACCCCCCCAAGTAGAAACAGAATGCTCATTCCCATCTCACACTTAAGCAACCTAAACTCAAAAATCCCCCACCCTCAGGCAAACATAATACTGACAAAACAGTCTGAAATGTCTTGATAAGCACTAAACAACCAGCCACCCAGCTCAGTTTTAGATGCATGCACACACACACACACACACCCAAGACATGCAACCATCAAAAACAACAAGACATAATCCCATCTACAATCTAAACTTCACAATCCTTACATTACTACAAACACTTTTCAACATATCCCAAGGCCCTTCATGCCCACAATGCATCTACCTTAATGAAGATACTGAGCACTTTTTACAGCAATCTTTTCACATAGGGATACACACAGCATCAATACACTTTCTGACCTATGGTCTTAACTGGTGGACATGACCACCTTCCTCAGTGCTGCAGGAGCATTATAAAGATAGAAGGGATTCTTGGGTCTGAAAGTGTGTACGAACAAAGGTGTTACTGGACTCTCCCTGCACAGAGTTACACAATGAGTGAAAAGTCACCTTTAGCAAGGATGTATCATCATCAAGGGACAAAAAGGTGTAACAGCCTCATCAAAAAAATTCTCACTTCAAAGGAGTCCATCATTGCCCTCCCACTGATTGCAGTGCACCCTTGAAGCTGTTGCAGCCCCATAAAAGGGTTCCTAAGGTTGTCTAACAATAATGATAATAATAATGAATAATCACTTTGTAAATGCCCTACACTTGATCTACAAAGACACACATCAAACTTTCTAAGCTGTGGCCATGCTTGGTAGACTTTGCCAGTTTCCTGAGCACTACAGGAGCTCTATAGATGGGACTCTTAGGGTAGGAAGGTAAAGTAAAATGTATGCATTAGATAGGGTATGATGCTTTCACAGACTGCTCAAGTTAAGCACATAGGACCAACTGTCCTGGTTATGACATGTGGTCCACACTTGACCCAGCTGCCCATCCTTCACTAGAGGTTGATCAATAAATTGAGGAGCTGTGTTTTGGTTCATTACATATGACAGTTAGAGATTGAGTGTAAACGAGTGGCATTTTTTTTGTGTGTTTTCCTGGTGCTACCTCGTTGATACAGGGGGGTGGCATTGCTGCTTCCTGTATGGCAAGGTGACATCAGGAATGGATGAAGGCAAGTATGAATATGTTCATGTGCATATATGTCTGTGTATGTATATGTATATATATAGGTGATATGTTATTATTATTATACTTTTGTCACTGTCTCCCGCATTAGCGAGGTAGCACAAGGAAACAGATGAAAGAATTGCCCAACCCACCCACATACACATGTATATACATAAACGCTCACACACGCACGTATACATACCTATACATTTCAATGTATACATTCATATATGTTGATATGTATATGTATGTATTATGTTGATATGTATATGTAAGTGTATTCGTGTATGTATATATGTATGTATACGAGTGGATGGGTCTTTCTTCGTCTGTTTCCTGGCACTACCTTGCTGACATGGGAAACGGTGATCAAGTATAATAAAGAAATAAATATAAATATATTTCATTAAAGATGGCCTTGATTAGGGCATTCAGCTGCCCTTGCCATATTATATGTCTCCATTTTGAATATAAAACCCCAGGACCTCATTTATGGGGCTTCTGTTGCTTTGAGGCAGCACTTCAAGAATGAGCAGGGAAGTAATGGAGTCTTTTGGAATGGGATCGACAAGTCTATACTCCTTTTTATCCACTGATATTGATACAGCTTAGACAAGGTGATTTCTTTCTCAAAATGGGTAACCACTTTCAAAAGAGTCCCATAACACCTGTATCTCTATCCCATATATTCTATAAAAGTATTAGTTATTACACTAAAATTAAGAAGGCACTTTTAGCAAAGCTGTATCATCATTAGTGGGTGGAGACTGCAGTCTCATCAAAGAACTTACCCCATAGGGAGTCTACTATTTCCCTGCTCCTGGATACTGAGAGCTTATCATTTTATTACAGAAACAGTGAATGGGATAACTGTACCTACACCCTTTGAAATACTGTATCCATTATAATTTAGATCTCTGTACATGTATGGCTGTGGTGTTTAATATTGGTTACTGTATATGGGTATATACAATGCCAGAAACAAGTCTTAAGAATTCATTTGTTTTGAAGTACTTATGTATACTTTTGGTTTTTAAAAAGATTTAATTGTTTTTAAGTGATGCCTTCTATAAAGTAATTTCTGAGATATCATGAATTTTGTTGCACCTCCTGGCACTTGGACAAAAGTAGCACAAAAATGCTGTATTATTAAACAGTTCCCTTAATGAAAAGTTCCTTCATGTATAATTTACAATATCTTCTCAAGCAGATGTATATTTTAGTAACTGGTATCAATACAGTTTTATCCAGCATGTTTCAATCAGGTATTAAAGCTCTTTCAAGTTTGCACCACTACAGTATTTCCAGATGCCACTACTTGGCAGTGCTGGTTTTAGTTATTCACACCAAACTTCAGTTGGTACTTGCCAGAACTGATTCATGCTTACCATGTGTGCTGAGTTTATCTTTGGATATTTAGTACATCTTTCACTTATGGCATTTAAGTCTAGCAAGACACCAATACAGAATCCTGCTTTTAGCAAAGGAAAGAAAGATGTTATTTTCCCTTGATATTGTACTGCATCAGGAAAAAAAGATATTTCTAAATGAACTGGGGAAAAGTGAGAAGCTAAATTAGTTTCGTGAGAGTGATATTATTTCATCTACTATCTCTGATATTGAAAAAAGTTATTAAAGTTTTTTCCTGAATAAGAATTTATCACTTAAAACTTATTATTACTGAAAGGGTGATGGCATGCACAGTGCATCAGACTGGGGAGGAACAATGTGGTTTCTGAGTAGTAAAGTCTATATGGATCAGGTAAATGCTTTAAAGAATGTGTGTGAAAAGTTCTTTAGAGAGATACTTTGTGGAAGGTCTTATGAATATATGGTGAGAGAGTAAAGCTATTAGAAGCACTGAGTTTTTATCAAAAAAGAGTGAGGCATTTGCATGAACAGGTAGAGGAGGGTGCATGGTTCCAAGTGAAGGTGAGTCAGCAGCTTGGGTACATGATGTCACCATAATTACACCTTTACCCTTCAATATTAAGGGATCCAAAGACTCATCTACCCTGTGCTGCTCTCTCCCTTATCTTTCCTTCCATAACACCAAACTTACCCAAGATAGCTCCTAAATACTTTAACCTCTTTCAGTTTTTCTCCCCCATTACTAAAATACAGTTTAATACATTTTCTTCTTTCACTCTGTAAGGTTTTGCAAAATGTATACTTTCACTCTGTTTCCTTTCGAACACCATTACTTTACTTTTACTTGGCATTTACCTTCAATTGCTTATGTTTAAGTACATCATAAGACACACAATCTTCTGCAACACTCAGCGAACAAAACAGTATCATTTGCAGATATGCTTGTCACTAGCCACCTAACCTCACCACCGCACTCTGTCTTTGCACCCCCTTTCCCTTGTCTTGCTTTCACCTCTCTTATCACTGCATCTATATATGTTAAAAAAACCATGGTGACATCACACAGCCTTGCCTTACACCTAGATGTATACCAAAACTCACTTAACTCTCCATCTATTATTACACATGCATTTGCTATTCTAAAGAAGGCTTTCACACCATCCAACAGTTGTTCCCCTACCCCACATATCCTTTGCACAGCCCATAAAGCATTACACTCGACCCCTTCATACATTTTTCTCCAGATGCATAAAAGCTGCATCCAACTTCTTACCTTCCACTAGATACTTTTCTACAGTCATTTTTACCATAAAAATCTGATCCACACATCCACTTCCTTAACTAAATCCCTTTTGCTCCTCATCTATTCTGCATTCACTTACTTCCATCACTATGTCAACACTCATGCATACATTTTTCCTAGTTTTTTTAAGACTTATCCCTGAAATTGTTGCGATCATCCTTAGCACCTATCCCTGTAATTGTTGCAAT
>JAUUDZ010461336.1:0-12200 GCA_032361705.1 Panulirus versicolor | reverse complement strand
TCTTTCCCTACCCTCCATTCTCTCCGGCGTCACGCCTTATAGGAAACGGAAAGAAAAAATACCTTGCAGGACTAAAATGTCTGAAGAAAACTGTTATAAAAAGAGGGCAAAACTTTGAAGTAAAAGTGAATATGCCACGCATCCCTTCACCAAAGTCATGCATGCCTTATTTTATGGATGTATAAACGGCAAATGATAAAATACTGATCTCTAGCCTCGCAAATTACCATACTTATCTATTTTCCTGAAGTGGAAGGATTACACACTATTTCCTTCTTACTCCCTCAATTACTCAATGGCGATACGCTGCAGCATATGAGCAAGGAGAGGTCTATGGTTTTAGGGAGAGAGAGAGAGAGAGAGAGAGAGAGAGAGAGAGAGAGAGAGAGAGAGAGAGAGACTGTGATGTGATGGGCGTTAGCATAAAAAGAAATTGTAAAGATTTTCTTTCCTTGGCCAAAGAGATTGAAATCTCCGACGGAGTCCTTATTCGTCGATGAAGTTCCATAAACCTCGGGTTCCTCACAGTTCGGGTCGACACCCCGCACTACTACATACCACCTTCCCTCCTCCCCCACCACCACCTCTACTGATCCTCTTCCTCCTCCTCCTCCTCCTCCTACCACACACGCTGCATCACTGGTTCTCCATCACCCCTAAAGTTCATTTCAATCTGCGTTTATGATTACAGTTTCCCCCTTCCCCCAGGACTATTCTTTCTTTTCTTTTAATCTCCACTTCTTTTTTTTTTTCTTGTGTCGTCAGACTCGGTGTAACCCTCGCATCCCTTTCTCAAAAAATGCTAAAACTACCCAGCTTCAGCCCCAGTTTGATGACTACCTCCATTAAAATTATCAAGCGAGTTGACTTTTTTTTTTTTCCCACATTAGCATCAGTCTAATGACAAATTCCATTACTGGATTCCGAAAAAAAAGGTCTTTGATTATCCCTCGGCCTGTCTCCAGTCTCGGTTCATTTCGCATCTTTTTCCAACAGAGCGGGAAGAAACAAGAACACTTTCCTGCATGCAAATCTTTCACAGCTTCGGATTAACCCAGCTAGTGCGTTTGAAGGTTGTAGTGTATGATGTCTGGGTCCAGACTCACCCTGGGTCTGGTGAAGCGTTGTAGTGTATGATGTGTGTGTACAAACTCACCCTGGGTCTGGTGAAGCGTTGTAGTGTATAATGTGTGTGTACAAACTCACCCTGGGTCTGGTGAAGCACCGTACTGTATGATGTCTGTGTACAGACACATCCTGGGTCTGTTGAAGCATTGTACTGTTACATGATGTCTGGGGACAGACTCACCCTGGGCCTGGTGAAGCATTGCATTATATGAGGTCTGAGTACAGACTCATCCTCGGTCTGGCGAAGCGTTGTGGTGTATGGTGTGTGTGTACAGACTCACCTTGGGTCTGGTGAAGCGTTGTAGTGTATGGTGTGTGTGTGTGTACAGACTCACCCTGGGTCTGGTGAAGTGAGCATCCTCCACCTCCTCCATCCCAAGGCAGGAGAGGAGAAGTTTAGACGCGAAGATCCTGAGCGAGATAATTGTGACTGGCTGTTGATGGCACCAGGCGAACAAGACCACCTGCCTCCCGAGTTACCTGGTGGGGGCAGTACCTGGCACCCGCAGACCTGGTCCGTGGCACCAAGGACGGCCGCCGTCGACTCTGGCACCGTGATCAATGGCAGGGTGTCACAATCAAGTGAGCCAAGTGGGGGAGGGCGAGCGAGGCTGCTATCCCTGGACACAGGGAGTCTCTACTACCACACACCTGCATCTGCTGCTGACCCCCACCTCCTGCACACAACCACCCATCTTATCCTCCCTTTTTCTATCTAACAGCAACACTGATTTTCCAGAATAACTTAATATTTGTCACTTTATTGATTATAACATTGAAAATATATCTATATAAACAACAACATACTTTGCTTAAACTATCCTCAAAAACACTATATATACCACTATGCTTAAACTATCCTCAAAACACTACGTAAAATCACTAAGCACAAACTCTTTCAGTAGTTTAAACTCAAGATTGTTTCAATCTTGGATACGAAGCTCTCAAACAACCATTAAAGAAACAAATTTCTACGGGTATTCTTATCTTTAGGAAAATATAATCATTCAATTTAGTCTTTTCTTATAACATCTCTAAACCTTTTGAGAGAGAGGGAGAGAGAGTAGGGCCCAGCCTGACCCTGGCCAAGTACCGACACTTTGACACCTGTTGCTTCTTGCTCTACCACCACCACCACCACCACCACTCAGCTCGCTCCCAAACACACGGCCCGGCCAGTCACCATCACCAACACACACGTGGGACACAACACCACCCACAGGTATATCCCGGGAGAGACACCGACGCGACACAGTATCCGGCGAGAGACCGAGACATGACGATATCAGCGGAAGAGACGTCGAGGACGTGAAGCAGCAGCAGGAACATCCGACTCACCGCCGGTCACAGCCACACGCACACTGACACGGCACGGATACGCCGGGGCATACGGGAGAGAGACGTGGCCATGACGTATGTCCTCTCTCCCTCCTCGCTCTCCCACAACGCGCACACCACACACGCCAGGTGAGAGCAGGCAGACGCACTCTCCCACATAATATGGGAAAGAAGCATTCGTAAAGAAAAGATCAGATCAAGAGGGAAATACGATTCCTTTATGTATATAAAATTCGGCGGTATGACTAGTCTCCACCTGCAAGTGGTGCCACCGCGAGTGAAAGTCGCCTTTGCTCAAACTGTATCACTGGAAGTAGAGTCTCGTCAAAATACATCTCACTCTAAAGGGAGTCTACATCTCTCTGCTACTGGAAGTAGCGTAGACCTGGGCTACAAGAACCTTTGAAAAGGTCCTGGGTTATTACATCAGGACATATAGACATTGGTCTTGGGTAGTCATATAGAGATGAAAATAAATATGAAGCGTGAAAACTAAAAATAAAAGAAGAGCAGAAGAGTTATGAAGCGTCGGACGATAAACAAGGTTGTAGGAGGAGGAAACTGTGTAAGAAACCAAACTAAAATGCAGAAGTGTTGATACGGACAACGCAAAGAGCTAATTCGAACTGGTGTCATATGCACAGGAAAAAGACATAACGCACATAACTGAGCCAGTATCAAAGAAAATTAGAAAAAATACAATTTAAAAAGTAAAGTTTAGTCTAATTTTTTGTCTTAATTTTCACATCAGTGTCCCCTAGGCGTGGCAATATTCACCGTAGGCTACTAAAAGTTTATTACGAAAGATAATCACGTCCAAAAAAAATTTCTCGGCGTTATCTCTATGCCGCCTTCCTTCCCATATCATCGTCTATATTACAGTCCCTTCTCCCACACTGTGAACTCTCCTTTCTTAACGAAACCCTCCCAATATAGTAGTGAATCATTACCGTCCTTCGTCTGTATCCTCCACCACTGCCCATGGCCCGCAGTCTTTCAGTCGCTAGGCACACGCAGGTCGCCTCCCACCTCCATTGTAGATGGCCTGGTGGGGCTCGGTATTTGAAACATGCCCATTGAATCATCGCCTCGTAGCGTTCTCTTGCATCCATCCAAATCCTGCAACTTTCCTACTTCAGGTGGAAATTTATATCCGAGTTGAACACCATCGAGGCAGAGCATTGGAGCAGAACCATCCAGTTCACGGAGGTAGCTCAGAGGCAGACAACTGAAAAAAACTTAACGAAGAATAAAGAAACATTTTCCAAGGTTTATTTTGCCTGCCTCAACGTGACTAATACCTGCAACTGCCCGCAGAGCAACGTGCCTGACCTGTGAAGACGTAGTCTCAAGAGCTGGAAGAGGAGGATAACCCCCCCCCCCCCCACACACACACACACCACAGTTTCATATCATCCTTTTGCAAATGATGCTAAAATAAATAAGGAAATGCTGACAGCAGAAGACACAACGTACGCAGATCCAATCTTTCCGAGGGCCATCGAATACGTCATGCCTTGTAATGGTGACAAGTTTCAATCTCTCGTGTGGGAAATAAGGAACTGCAGTGAAGTATGCGAACATCTTCATGTGTCGGAAGAGCAATGTAAAAGACGTATGAGTGATGATTATTGTTACCTTTGACTTTCAGCAGCTAGTTTATCGTGCACCCACTTATCATCATGTGAGCAGTAGCCCAAAAAGCATCACAAAAAGTCATCGAATCTTTTACAGACTCCAGAGGGCAGATGCTTATAGCATTAGATATGACGGAGTTGGCAACAAGCTCTCCCTTAAGCAGACTCATCTACAAGATGCAAATAGTGGATACCATGACAAGTCAAAGTTTGAGGTAGTTGTGTCAAGAGGAGATCTGCGCAGATCCAGAGAGAAGAGGGAGCAGAATTGAAGGATGTGGATGAACGCAGTGTTGAGTCGTCAGCGTATGAGTGCATCGAATCGTTTGTGAAGAGAAAATCGTTAATTAAAAAAAAAAAATGTAGGGGACAGAACAGAACCTTGAGGGACATCGCTGTTGATGGAGAAATGGGGGGAGGCTGATCCATCAACAACCAGAGAAAGAGATCGACTAGAAAGGAAGCTAGATTTGAAGGAGCAAAGTGAGGGAGAGAAGCCAAAAGAGGGGTGCTAGAGATGAGACCCCGATGGCACACCGTCAAAAGCCTTAGGTATATCAAGGGCAACAACATGACTCCCCAAAATCTTTCAGGGATGATGACATTAGTAAGGTAAGAAAGAATATCAATAGTGGATCTCGCCTTATGGAAACCATACTGGTAATCAGAGAGAAGACTGTGATTTTCGAATTGTTTGGGGATATAGTACTGTCAGAACGGAAAAGTGAAGGGAAGGTAGAGTGACAAAAGTTGTTAGAGATGCCCTTAGCTAAAGACCAGAATGACCTACCAGTGGATGTTGATGAGAGGTTATCGCACTTCCTTTGAATAAAGGAAAGCTTTGCCCCCAGGGATAACGCGCTTGCAGAGATTATAGGAGCCATTCAACCATTCCCTATGGTGAACGTTGAAATCACCAAGGTAGAGGAGGATCCCGGCATGTGGGTAAGAGGATGTCACAGTCTCATGGTATGAGTTTAGATAGTCGAAGAAGGATCCTAAACAATCACGCCCTTCTCTTCCCTACAACTCTACCGATCAGGTAAAAGACAATTCTCCCCGTGCTCATATCTCTACTCCACCCTTTCCTGGACATCTGCATTACGCCTTTCTTTTCTCTATATCCTAAAATCAAAAACTCCATTTATCTTCTTTCACCAAAAACCTTGCTTTCACCAAAACCTAGTGGATTAGACCAATGGCATTCTTCACTATACTCTTTTCATTTCGCCACCTCTCCACTACAGTCTTACAGCTCAGATCAATGACTCTCTTCAGTTTTAATCAAAGTTGTAAAAAAAAAAAAGTTTCAGACCTTAAAAGAAGAAAGATGCGATAATGGCTTTTACTCAGAATTAGTTAAAATTGAACAGTTTGGGAGAAATGTCGATCGGATAACTTGCTACACTTGAAAAACGCGTTGGAAAACATTTCATTTGGGGTCAAATTTCCAAATAAAACTTAACAAATATTCAGATAGAAAGCGATTACTGTGACACCTGTGCGAACGAGACAGTTAAAAGCCCCGGCATGTTTGCGCTACTCACTTCACCAAACCACCTTTTAAAAAAAAAATCGAAGCGTCTGACAGATTAGAAAGGCAGTTTACTTTTGTATACAGTGGGTTATGATACGAGGAGGAATTATAAAAATAAAAACAGTACGAGTTTATATCAACCTATTGCATAATGCAAGAGACTGATGCAATTTTCCTCAAGTATTGTAGTTTCGAAATTGGTCTATAGTCTTCTAAACTTAGGGGTCAAGCCAAAGGTCACTAACCGCCTATCATACCAGTCCTAATGTAAAGCCTCGTATCGTACTAGCTTGCTCATGGGTCGGACCATCATACTTATAGGGTCAAACATACCTAGAGTTAGGTTGATCTGAAGTACTTCCATCTACATTTCACTTCGGGAACATACAACAAAGGCCATTCAGAAGAAAAAAAAATTGTAAATCTTACAAGCTTGTGGCCGAGAAACGCTACGATACTCTGGATTAAAGCTTGAAGTTTTACATAGTCATATTATACATGACAGACGAGAAAAAACTTTCAGGAACTATGAATAAAACAGGGAACCAGTGAAACCATGCACTAGAGATGAAGCACTTTAAATCGACGGAAAAGGACAAATAGAAGTATCAAGGACAAGGCGCTGCTGTTGTATTATTAAATAATACCCCAACAATAAATAACCCCTTTCATCCCAGCCCTTTGGCGTTAACTTAAACCGCCATAGCCTAGAGTGACCGAGACAAATGTATGAAGTTATACATGATTAAAGTTGAATGTGTTCACCTATGTCTCATCCATACGTATTCACATACCAGAGGTCATATATATATAGAAATATTAAATTCTGTTATCCTGTAAACCCGCATTCTGCCTCTTTACACATAAATCTGTAAACACAAACAAGCAATACATCACATATGATTGAAAGGTAATTGTACATGGAAAATGCAATTTATGGAGCAAAAACAGGTGAACAAATTAATGACAAAAACTACATAACAGTAAAGTTTCAATCTACATAATAGAAAAAATAAACGAAACCACTCAATTTGGTCATCACTGTGACTTCGAAATGGCCATTTACAGTCGCTATTTAATTATTTCTGGCTGACAGTAATTTATAAAGAATCAGACAGATGTGAACAAAGCTCGGATAAATCATAAGGAACAACCATTCACATTACCTAATTGCACTCGCATTTCTTCAAACTTAACTAAGTCATGGGGAAAAGGAGTCAAGCAAGAAGGAAATGTCCTCATTCTAAATGTTACGGACGGTGGCCTTAAATGTATATAGATACTCATTAAATATAAAAGTTCCATGAATAATGGTGATGTACATTGTACTTAAAAAAAAAATTACATAAACTATGGCTACAATCACCTCACACACGTTACAGGAAATCTAACGAGTGAAGTAACTCCAACCTCCTCACACACACTTCATATAGTAACTCCACCCTCCACACACACACACACACACACACACACACACACACTTTATATAGTGATCTTGATGATGAACCTGATCTGAATTTGGATGAAAAATAGTTACTTACCTTTTCCGTTGGTTTGGAATTGCCATGACGTCATGGTTCCCCAACCGAGCCCAGCCAGAACGGTCGAGTACCATCGTGCAGCTCTCGTCTCTACCACCGCTTTATTCATCACTGATACGTAATTAACTTCTTATTCAAATGTTATTTCTCACTGATGTAAGGTTGGTAGTAACTACAGTTTGTTTAGAGTTAATAACTGCTTGAAATTATCTGATTCGCCTTGACTGTGTACGAGCAGTCATACCTGTTTCACAGTAAACAGCTAGAAAACTAGTCTCGCTTAGTCTAATCACCACAACACGTAAATCATACTGTCAGGCGAGTCCATAGTCATACCTCGCAGCCACTTACACTTTAACGATTCTCTAACACACACTAAAGCAAAACTGAATCCATTTTTCAACGTCTTTTCCACAATATATGCACATTCCACGAAGGCAACAACACCTGTCAGTAGCTACTACTGTCTCCGTAATGGGTGTTTCTCTAGTCTCAGTCCGA
Organism: Panulirus versicolor; assembly: GCA_032361705.1. Taxonomy (NCBI): domain Eukaryota; kingdom Metazoa; phylum Arthropoda; class Malacostraca; order Decapoda; family Palinuridae; genus Panulirus; species Panulirus versicolor. Next base: position 4,518 of record JAUUDZ010461336.1, on the reverse strand, counting down.
GGTGAAATTAGTTCAGACAACCTATTCTAAAAAGTATAAATGAAACTTTTATTTTTGTTTGGTATGACGGGAGAACACTGAAATTGCGTTATCTAGCGGTCAGCTACCCAACTACAGCCATCATTGAAAATTGAATTTTTCAGTTGAGAAAAAAATTAATGTATATCATTATTAGGGATAACTATAACATCATGATTGATTAAACATGGAGGAATTCAGATTCATGATGGTTTTCTACTGCTTGGAGCTTTACCCAAATCAGTATTAGCTTTTAGGTAATATATCACATGAGATCAATGGAAAGTTTAGAGCGGAAACGAAGCAGCAAATGAAATGTATTCTTAGGTAAATTACCTGGATATTAAACCAAGGTAAAGCAAGATGATATGAAATAACAAAGCATATGTAATGTACGCAACAATAGTGCGTTTAGTATTCCAGCAACCACATAGTGTTTAAAAACTCCGAGAAAATGTGATCTCAGTAATAATGACTGATGGGGCCAATCCAGTCATGAAGGCTAAGAGTTTTATCATCCCGTAAATGGCATTGGTGACTGGAAAAAGTCATGTAAAATCGCGATGGTTAAAGAAACGAGTAATTTCTTGACGTCATGGTGGTAGATACAAGATTTTCGCATTTTTTGTTTTTGTTTTTGGAATTCATGGTTTGCAACTGCTATATGTCATTAAGCAAAAATATGTATAACGCACTCCCCACATTGTTCCAACGCCCTTTTTCTTCGTAAAGATTACAAGAAATTGGTATTTACAAAGTAGAGGTAAATCAGGGACTTCAGTGTTGAAATGAGGAAAGGAGAGTGGCTAGCTATGCAGCGTTTACACAACTCGGCTAAAGCATATCCTTTCATTGTACTATCATACTTTCTCCTTGTGAACTCCTAGTCTTGCATTCTTTCCACATCCCCAAACCACCTCAAAGTATTATGTTTCACCCATTCTACTACTCCACAATTCACTACTTTTGCATTTGCTGCCATACCACATATCTCTTACACCCTTTCAGTCATTTATTCATTACATCTACTTATACCACATGCTCTTCTCAAAAAGCTCATTCCACAGCCTGGATTCTTGTCCTCTATGCCTCATTCCATGTCCATGTTTCGGATGCATAGGTCAGGGTTGGGAGGACTATCCTGTCCCGTCATCCTCTCTTCACTTCCATACTTACCCCTCTACCCTTCTTTATTCTATTAAGGGACCCAATGACTCTTCTACCCTATACTGCTCTCTCACTTATCTCTCCTTCCATATCACCACACTTACCCAAGACAGCTCCCAGGTACTTGCCTTCCCTCACTTCTTCCAATCTTTTTCTGCCTATATCCACAGCACAATGTGGTACACTTTCTTCTTTCATTCTATATGGTTTTACAAAATCTATACTTTCACTCTGTTTCTTTTCAAAGACCATTACTTTACTTTTACTTGCATTTACCTTCAATTAACTGTGCTGACACACATAATAAAACACATGACCTTCTGCAACTCCTTTTCACTCTCCACAAACAACACAAAATCTTCTGCAAACAGGCTTGCCACAATATCTCACTGCCACACTCCATCTCTGCACCCCTTTTCTCTAGTTTTGCTTTTATCTCTCTCATCATTCCACCCATATACATATACCTGCTTCACACCTACATGTATCCCAAAATTTTCACTCAGTTCTCCATCCACCCTTACATAAGCGTTTGCTCCTTTATAGAAGGCTTTTACACCATCCAACAGTTGTCCCCCTATACCATATATCCATAACACATGCCACAAAACATTCCACTCGACTCTTTCAATGCTTTATCCAGATTCATTAAAGCCGCATACAGCTTCTTATCTTTCGCTAAATACTTTTCCAGTCATCTTTACTACAAAAATCTGATCCACACATCCCCTTCCTTTCTAAAACCCCTTGCTTTTCACATATTCTGCATTCAGTCACTTCCATCACTCTGTCAATTATTATTCTTGCATATACTTTTCCTGGTATACTTAACAGAGTTATTCCCCTATAATTGCTACATACATCCTTAGCACCTTTCCCTTTGAATAAAGGAACGATAACAACTTTCACCTATTCCTCAGGCACAACCTTCTGTTTCCATGCTTGATTACATATAAGATGCATCCACTCTATCACACTTTCTCCTCCATACTTCAGCATATCAGCTGTAATCCCATCTGTTCCAGTCGATTTTCCTACCTTCTGCCTCATTATGCCCTTCTTACCTCCTGTTTATCTATAGACCCCTACATTTGTATCCTCTTCCTTCCATCCTCCATACCCATGCATGTAACAACTACTGCCTGCCCTTCTCCCACATTCATCAGTTCTTCAAAATTCTCTTTCCATCTTTCTTTCACTTCCTTCTGATTCAGCAATTCCCCTTCCTTACTTCTCATATCAACACTTCCACTCTTAAATCCACCTTCCTTTTTCACCTCCTTCCATTATAGTTTCTAATTATCCCGAAACTTTTCACTTAACGCTCTTTCAAAATCTTCATCTACTCTTCTTAACATTCTGCTTACATATTTTATATTCTTCCCTCTTCCTTTCCTGAATTGGTACATTCCTATTGAACAATCTACCTTTTGACTTTTTCTTTTTTTCCACAGCATTTCTAATCTCTGCCCACCATGCATTGCCCTTTTTATCCTTATGTCACTACCTTGTATTTAACGACTGATTCTACAATCTTTAATAGTATTTCTCTAAACATTTTAAACACCTCATTCACACATGACTGCATTCCAGATTCACTGCACTTCCATCTAAGCTTTCAGTTACCTTCTTTTCATACTCCTCCCTGCATTTTTCCTGATTCGTCTTCTCGCTTGCTAGCACTTTTACCTCTCCAGTCTTCCTTACATCATACCTCCACTTCTCCATGATCCTCATCCCCACAAGAACCGTGAAATGGTAAGTCTTCAAAGAATCCTCTCATGACTCTAGCATCCAGCACAGCCTTTCCCACTCTTTCATCCACTGCCACATAGTCAAGCAAAGCCTTTTGCTCTTCTATTCCATCATTCCTCACCCATGTATATCTGTGGATCATCTTGTGCTGAGAAAAGGTGTTTGCAAGGAAAAAAAACCCTCTCAGCATGAAAATTCACAATTTCACCAATTTCTTCACATCCCACTTTTGCATTCATATCACCCAGTTTCACTCATTCTCAAAACCGTTTGTACAGTCACTGAACTTTCTCCATACCATGCCTTCCCATAACTTGCATTCATCATTTCCATTTTCACTTCAATTACCCTTCCCAAGGATATGGGTTTCCCCAGTCCCTAGCACATCCATGCTACAACTTTTAAACCTCTCCACAATCTCCCTCCTTTTACTCTTACCAGTCATCCCATTCACATTCAGCACCATCAACCTCAATTGCTTGTCTCTTTTAACCCTCGGCACAACTGGAAGACTCCAGTGCTTTCTTAGCCTTTTGTGCCTCACCCTTGACAGGTCACTGGCGGAAGGCAACTCCAAGGCAGTGTTTCTAAAGGCAGCAATGCTCCAAAATTGACAAAAAAACTAAAAGTGACAGCATACCTCAGGTGCTTGTCCAAATCTAAAAGTATTGCCCTGATGTAACTAAGCAATGCCTCCCCCTTTAGTCCCAATGGTAAGGGGTGTAATTAAAAAGCCACCATGAGAAGGCAGATTGAGACTTGGTTACTCCAGTAAAACTAGAGTATCCCCTCGAGGTGGAGAAACTTAACTTTTCCAAATTTCAAGCTTCTTTACTTTCCACGGTAGCAATACCTCCTGCCTTTCCCTAGCATATCCATGCTACAACTTTTAAACTTCTTAATCTCCCTCCTTTTACTCTTACCAGTCATCCCATTCACATTTAGCACCATCACCCTGAATTGTTATATTAAAATACCATCCATTGCCAGAAGTTGTTCATGTGGTGACCCTAAACTTGAACTTTGCCAAATCTTGATATGCAGGTATTCATATTAATATTAAATGACATTGGTATTTTGTAACCAGCCTGTCCCATGACTTAAAATCACACTTCAGCAACTAAAGGCTAACCTACAAGGAACACCAAGTTTTCACACACATACTTTACCGAAATGTCTACAGTAATATATAAAGCACAATGACATGTACCTACTTATACGGAAAATTTGAAATATAAAATATGGGCTTGTTCATAATTTTTCTAACACCAGTAATCTTATTCTTTTGATAATAAAATACTGGTAGGTAAAGCGGGCATTTGTTTTATCATAATATACTCTGAAATGACAGCAGAACAGAATGATTGAAGATTTGTCTCCCACAACCACTACCAAAATATATTTGGTTGCGAGGAGTGGGCTATAGATAGGGTTGTGCGGAGGAGGATAGATGTGTTGGAAATGAGATGTTTGAGGACAATATGTGGTGTGAGGTGGTTTAATCAAGTAAGTAATAATAGGGTAAGAGAGATGTGTGGTAATAAAAAGTGTGTGGTTGAGAGAGCAGAAGAGGGTGTT
>JAUUDZ010461335.1:0-23444 GCA_032361705.1 Panulirus versicolor | reverse complement strand
CCTCTTCTCTGTTTACCAAACCATTTTCCCTGACCCTCTCACTTCGCACACCACCTTGACCAAAACACCCTATATCTCCTACTCTATCATGTGTATATATGTATGTATACATTGAAATGTATAGGTATGTATATGTGCATGTGTGGGCGTTTATGTGTATACATGTAAATGTGGGTGGGTTCGGCCATTCTTTCGTCTGTTTCCTTGCACTACCTTGCTAATGCGGGAGACAGTGACAAAGCATAATATAAATATATTTCTATTTTATGGTCTTTGATGATTATATTCATAACATAAAGAATATAGTTCTAATATTTGTTTTCCTTTTCCAGTCTTAGCTAAGAAACACCAGAGACTGACAACAAATCAGTATGGGAAGAAAACCCTGCTGTCTCTACTTCTGGAAAGCAATAATGAAGGAAGGGAGGATCTTCAGCATCTTCCTTTTCCCAACCCTTCTTAAGTCGCCCTTTACTTCACGCATGAGGCATGTAGGAAGTATTCTTCCTCCCCTTTTCCCATAATAATAATTTCAAAAACAGGAAATATAGCCCGGTGAAAGGAAGACTATCTGCAGGGTGAAAGGTATTTAGGCTTGCCAATGTAGTGATCAGAGACATGGCAACAAAAAGAATTGCAAAGCTATGTATCTTAGCACTAAAAAAATAGATTCACGGAATGCATGTTTTCAAGTAGGCCCATCTATCTGCTGCTGTAACCGAGTTGTGGCTGAATGAATTGTGCCTAAGTTCTCAGTATGCTACTATTAGAAGCAAGACAAGATAAATACCTTGCAGCGATTACCAATACTGAGCTAAAATCAAGGAAAACAATCTAGGTGCTTACAAAAGATGTAATACACATTGCTCCTTGTTTATGGTGAAGATAGGTTACACATTCATAGCAAAAAGTAGTACAAATGTCATCAAGGATAACTTGGCATACGGAAAACCTTCCAATGGATGTCCTGCCATGTACCACAAGGACATAGAATGCACTTGTTTATTTGTTGTTCACTTTCTAAGTGGATGTCGGTGCTTGCTTTGGATATAGTGCTGAGCTGTTGAAGAAAACTTGTTGCCAAATGACGAGATGATACAATTGGTATTTTTCTTTTGTATCATCATGCAGTTGAATGCTTGTGGTCACCAAGCTACTAATTGCAGTTTTGTCTCTTGTATTTCTTTTTATATTCATTTGCTTTCTACAAGGACAACCAGGCAAGTGAAGCTTAATCTAGAAAGATGTTGTCTGAAGGGAATACTAAAGGATTATCTCTTCAACTCTGCAATCCATTAGTACTCTAAAAGAGTAATTTATTTCTTTTGTATTGACATATGTAGTGTACAGAATGAATGTCTTTTTGTTTATACATATTTACAAGATGCCCTGTATGGCTGAAGTTTTTTCAAATGGGTATGGTTGACTAAGGATGACACTAGGGTGCAGGCTGGATTCATGTCAGTCTGGTTAAAAGGGTGACGGCAGCCTTCTATGGTGATGCAGACAAAAGTTTAGGGTTAGTTGGAGTTCTTGTATTTGCATACTTTTCATGGGAGGGGGACTGGTTGGTATGATGCCAATCAGAAACTGTATCATTACAAAATTGAAATTTCAAAACAACATCTTCCAAAACCATGCAAGATCAAAAACCTCGTTTCTGACAAATCTAAATACACCAATCTGCATATCAAAAACATGAGCTGCAGTATTCGTTCCAACTTCTTCAAAACTACTGGTATAAAATAAGGGCTAAGAGAGTATTTCTCCTCCAAAGCTCTGACTGGGGCTTATGTAACAGCATGCTCAAACCAGGATGGGAAGCAACAAATAGGTCCTATGTTTGAAGAAGCCATGTGACATCAACTGCTTTACTTTTGCCATACAAATTGATTACATCGTAAAAGAAATCAAGCATATTTGTCCGACATGAGCAATTTAGTCTAAAATCATGCCGAGAATAGTTTATTAATTGATCTTCCTCCATTCGCTTACAATTTCATCTCTAATGATGGTTTCCATAATTTTTTTCAACTGAAGACGTTAGCTAAAACAAGAGTTTGCAGATTAATTACGTTTTTTGAATATCAGCATTAAATTGGCAAACTTCTATTAATCTGGAACTTTTCCCACAGAATATGATTTATTGAAAAGGGTGATCAAGGGCTTAACCACTATATTTTTCGTCTCATTGTTCTCAGATAAAACTCATCTGGGCCTGCCATTTCATTTGTTTTCAGTCTGTTTATTGCCAAAATATGTCTTCAGCATTTACATCAATTTGTTGAAGATTTCACTCTCTTATCAATGAAACTAGATTTTGGTCAAGGGTTGCATCTTTTATCATAAATACAGATGCAAGAGTTATTTAAGATTTTTGCCATGGCTTTGTTGTCTAACAAAATCATCATTTTTCATAAGTAATGGACCTATACACTAAGTAACGCTCTCTTGTTTTTTACATAACTGTAAAACTCAGGGTTTCTGCTATTTTCAGCAAAATATGCTTCATATTTAGGTTTACTCTGTTGCATAACTACTTTCTCATCACACATCTATGTAACTTACTGTATAATGTTGGCTATTAGATTCTCCAATTTCCTTAGTAGTTGCTTTAAGAAAACAGGCCCTTTTCTTATTATCTAACCTTTCCACCACCTTGACTTTGTTCTATAAAATGACCATCTACAATGCATTGACATTTATGTTCCCTTTGCTGCTTTGAAGGTTTTTCTGAAGCCCTCCAAACTTCTTACACATTATTTTCATTCACCATATTATACCAGGTTTGCCTGTCATGAGCAATATGAAGACTTATTTCTCTTTAAATTGGATATTCTTCTGCAACTGTCATATTGACCAACACTACATGCAGTGTTGACATTATATGTCAGTTATCATTAACAATTGGATTAGGGCACTATCAAGCAAATTTAGGCAGAGCTCACATCCGATGCTACTTGAAAGGGAGTCTCCCCATTTAGACACCAGTATTAAATCTCCCAAGATAGAATTTTATTCATTAAAAATCTATACAAACTAATCATAAAAGGAGTACTTTTTAGAATCAGAGTAAATGTTTCAGCAATCTGATGCAAAGGATTCAATCTTTGTGCTAGGTTAAGAAAGACTGGACGATGTGGCAATTGAGGGAATAACAGGTGGGGGTTGAAAAAGAATTGGTAATCAAGAATATTTTTTGTTTTGTTTTGTTTGTGAGCTAGCTTGTCATGTAGTGCACATTGCAGTGATGCCCAATGACCCTAATCCACACTGTGTCATACACTGTATGCACATTTCTATCAATATCTCTGATGCCTGTTCCCACCTGGAACTCCCTTAAGTGAGTGGCCCTAGCAATAGAGTCAATGTAACTAGTAAATTTCACTGCTGCTTCTTGGCCTTTAGCGCCTCACCCTTAACAGGACACTGGCATAGGGGAACTAGCACAGTGTTTGCAGAGGCTCCTATCTAATGTTCCTACTAGATACCTATATGTAATGCTCATGCCTAATAAACTATATAAAAATCTAAGAAGAATGCATCATTTCACTATGAACAAAGCATGCTATACAATCAAATGTATGGCAAAGCCGGAACACTAGGGAGGAGCCTTTGAAAACACCGCAATAGAATGCCCTCTGCCAGTAGCTTCTTAAGGGCGAAGGATTAAATACTAGGAAGTACCAGTGGAGTTTTCCCAGTTAGGCAGTCTGGTTTGCCTTGGGCACCCCTCTTGAAGGAAATCCAGAAAGGAACAGGCACCTGAGATACAGATAGGTAGACAGATAGTTGGGTGATGACAGGATTTAGTTTTGCAAAGCCATAACTGGGGTAATTCACATAACGGGCAAGAAAAATAAGCTAGTTTTCCTCAACATTTTTAATAAATAGGGAAAACCTTAAAATGTAATACACAATCACAAGATTGCTAAAACTTCATGAGCGCCATATTAAAATCTACAAAAAGTTTTCACAAAGTGGCAGTGGTTGTGTTGAAGAGAGCTGCTTTATGTTACAACTTGTGGTTGATCCTTAATTTCATCATTTTTCTTATTCATCTCTTCTGCTACCTTTTTCTTGAGTTCTTCTGTATTCTGGCTCTTCGATGGAGACTCCTGAGGAAATGTTTTTCTTTGTTAATAAAATTCCCCTAATAATCTATGTGCTGAATATGAAAGGTCTTGCTAGTTGTTTACATATTACTGCTTAACATCTAGAAAGTAAATAGTTGGCTAATGCTTGTCTATAAGCTTTTAAATTACTGCTATTAAGTATACAATAAATAATCCCGTGTTTATTGAGACATGGTAACACAAAAAATTTATTTGTGGATATAAGCAATGAAGAGTGGAAAGTGGAGCCCATAACACAATTATCACAGTGCTTATTTACCATTTGCTAACAAAAAAAAAAATACATTTATTTCCAGATGCCTCCACTTCCTCTCAAACCATGAAGCTGTAGAGATCTCTCCCTACCTTTTCCATACCCTTTAACTTTTAATTCAGGTCTATGAACATTCGAGGAACATATTAATTTCTATTCCGTTTCTTTCCACATATCCCTTTATATGAAGATGGCAATATTTCCAGCATATTTTGCCCATGCCATATTAGAAAAAAAAGGGGAGGGGTTTGGAAGCCTATCAAATCATTGAGAAAAATTACTAAAACATGGTAAACAAGGAATTTTTTTCCCTTGAACAGAACTGCTCCTCCCAACTTTGCAATATAGCATCATGAACACATAAAAACTGCATTTGTGCATATAATTTCTCTAGCAGTAATACACAGTTCAGAGTCACACCGAAAAGACCATTAAAAAATAAATCAAAAATTCCCTTATGAATCCTGGAATATATCCTCGGAAGTGCTAGATCATGTCAACTTTCGTGTGGTGTCTAATGTGTGACAATGCATTAGTCACAAGACCAATTCCTTCTATGTTTTAGCGATATAACATCTTCAAAATACCCTCTAGGTTTTGCTACATATATTGTCAAAATATGTAACATACCTTTAAAATAAAGCTCAAAGTCATTAAAAAGCTACATGATGGTGAGGAAACCTCAGAAACTGGCTGTACATACATCGATTAGTTCAGCATTTACACCACCCTTTCCTCTCACAATCTTACATTTCTCTACACTTACCTGACATCCCCTCCATGTGCAGAAAACAGAATCTATTGCGAGTACACTCAATGCTTAAATTTTCCCGTTATCAAACATTAGTTTATGCATGTAACCTAATTGCAGTTTAAAACAAAATTTTCATCAAAAGGGGTACTTTGAGTTATGCTGGGAATGGAACCCTCCTTTTATTATGGAGACCTTTCTTCATTTTAACTGAAATTGCTCTAGCTGGACTTTTCTAAGAATGGAATCTAGCAAAACCAAGGAAGACTTGAGTTTCATTACAACTCAATGAAATCTAAACAGTTTCAAGTACATTCTCAAGAGGAGATTTCAAATGCCCTGTGGCATTCAATCCTGATTAATCAAGACTCTGACAAAACTTTTTACATCTCTTATATTACTACAGATATGCACAAATCCTAATTTTACCTTATTTTGTGCGGGTTCCATGCTCTGTGGTTGACCATTTACACATTTCTTTGTTCCATTGGTAATATTAAGGGCTTCCCCATTCTCTCCTTTAACTTTCTTCACCTCTCCCTCAGCAAAATCTTCAGGCTTTCTCTGCTTGAAAGAAAATTAAAAGCTTCAGCTTTTTACACAATTAATAGACTGTGCAAAATTTTCATATTATATTCTGATAAATTTACACTAACCTACTTAACATGCATAAAATATTTACACTGCACACTTACTATTAATATTATATAACCTCAGGACCCCTTATTCTAGGGTTCATACAGCTTCAAGAATGTGCTACAATCATTAGCAGGGAAATGATGGACTCCTCTGGAGCACCTTCATCAAGGTTGTACTCCAGTGGTACAACCTTAACGACAGCGAGACTTTTCACTTGCCGAGGTATCCCAAGCAGGTGAAGTCAGGTAATGCCAATATCAACTTAGGAAAGTATATATAATGTATATTTCAATCATCACAGCACATTCTATCACAATTAATCTTTTCTTTTTTCGAAGGTAACTGGGTACAGTCTACCCTTACCCATTAGGCATCCCCATCCATACCTGCCTCCCTTGCACACACCATTCCAAGCACTCTCCCCCCTACTACTCTTCCAATCTATTTCCTCATGTCCCAGGTGGTCTTCCTCTTGCATCAATCCCTTTAATTGTATTATCATACACTCTCCTTGTAAACTTCTCGTCTTGTATTCTTTTCACATGCCCAAAGCACCTCAAAATAATGTTTCAACCACTACCACTCCACAATCCATTTCTTTTCCATTCCCTGCCATATCAAGTCTCTTATGAACCCCTTAATTATTTTCATAATGCCATCTCTTCATACCATAAGCTCCTCTCAAACAACTCACTTCCAAATATCCATGTTTTGGCTGCATGGGTCAAGATTGGAAGGCTGCATCCCTTAATCCTTTCTTCACTTCCAAGCTTATACATCTACCCTTCGTTATTCTATTAGGGGACACAATGACTTGTACCCTGTACTGTTTTTTGCCTTCTCTCTCCTTCCATATCACCAAATTCACACAAGATAGCTCCCAAATACACTAACTCTCTCACCTCTTCCAGTCCCCCCCCCCCATATCTATCACAGTTTAGAACAATTTCTTCTCTCACTTGATAGGGCTTGGCAAAAATCAATATTTTCACCATATCCTTTCAAACACCATTACTTTTATTCACATTTACCTTTAACTGCCAATGCTTTCTTACACACATTTAAAACAACATGTACAACCTTCTGCAACTACTCTGCATTCTTGCAAGATACAGAATATAATCCATAAAGAAGCTTGTCACTAGCAACCGTACCTCATCACCACACTCCATCTCTATACCCGTTTTCCCTAGTTCTACTTTCATCTCTCTTTATAATTCCATCCACCTATGTGCTAAAAAGCCATGGTGACATCAAACAGCCCTGCCTTACAATAACATGTATAATGAAACTTTTGTTCAACTTTCCATCCACTCTTACACATGCATTTCCTCCTTTTTAATCAATAAACTCTAAAATTTCTATCTGCAGTGATGTATGGAGCTTACTTCAAAGCAAGCCATAAAACAATCACTAGATCCCAATTTCTTGCATAGATCATAACATCAATTATCTGTCAGTATTATATATACGTCCTACAATATGTATAGCTGGTTGATCTACAATTTAATAAACTATAACGAGTAGTTCCATGGAAAACTTGCATCGCCTGCACTGCAGAGTAGTTAACAATATCTTAAGTGGAATAAACATGGGTGGAAATAGGTTGGGATAATGTTAAAAACATTGCTAGATGTGTTCAGCTACAACATACCTTCTTCCGGACCAAATGTGTAATTGGTTTTGCTTCAGTAGAAGAGGAGGCAGAGCTAGGAGCATCAAACCCTGACTGTGATAATCCATCAGTTGCAAAACCTGATATTTTGCCTCTGATTGTTTGGGCTGTGAGTGCTTCCTGAAATGATCACATACATTATATTGTAAGCAGGAAATTACAGAACCTATGCATTTCATTTCTGAAAGATGTCTAAACATTCATGGAAAGGTCTGCAGGGCCTGGATGTGGAAAGGGTGCTGTGGTTTCAGGGCATTACATGACAGCTACAGACCCAGTGTGAACGAATGTGGCCTTTTCGTCTTTTCCTGGTGCTACCTCACTGAAGGGGTGGGGGGATGTTATTTCATGTGTGGCGGGGTGGCGATGGAAATGGATGAAAGCAGCAAGTTTGAATATGTACATGTGTATATATGTATATGTCAGTATATATAAATGCATGTATATGTTGAACTGTATATGTATATAGAGATATATGAAAGAATAAAACTGCCAAAAATTGTAGGAGAGAAAAATGAAGACAACTTTCAAGTTTCTATGTCTAACTATCAATATTAAGAACATTTAAACCTTCAAAACTAAATCAAGGCCTACAAGATGTTAAAATAAACTAATTGTATGCTTTGTTAAGTAAAATGGCCATGTCAAGTGAACAGATCTTTGAAATCAGAGAAAGATGATTGAAATTTCAAAGAAATAGAGAGACACGATATGAAAGTTTCTTATTCAAACCGATAATGTTAAGAAAGAACAGCTCTTGGATATCATCAAAGTAAGATCAATGAGAGGTTACAACAGGAAACCAAGAAACAGTAGAAAAGACGTGAAGTATTTCTATAATAAGATTGATGGATGAACAATATATGCAGTGGTTAGACCAAATGCAGATGTCATACAGAAATCTATGTTGTGTGACAAAAAGTTAAAAGAGGGGCCCCAGAACTGTACAACTTGCTTTCCATTTGTGCAATTAGATCATTACATTCATATCAGTTGGCTGGGCATTGTCCTTACAGTCAAACAAGAAATCATATCATGAGCTCAAACTGCCATGACTATTACTTCTCCATGGTAAACAAGTTAATTCTTGGGGCACATACGAGTCAGAGCAGAAATCATATTTCACTAGCAACATGTGCTCATTACAGGTGATGACTGGATAGCCAAGTCCATTGGGGTTCAGACACATCAATTTAAGTAATCTTTGCCTATGACCAATAAACCGCCAAATAATTGGTTAACCTAAAGCTAATTTTCCATCTGCCAAATATCAAAGTTCACATTTTCTAAGGGAAATTAACAAGAATTTTAGTATATGAAGCAGAATACTTGTTTCAGAATCTATTTGCAATTGCTAACCTTTGCAGCTTTTTGCAATTTCTCCTTTGTGTCTTTTTTCATTTCCTCCATATCCGTTATCTTTTCTTTTATTTCTGGCAAGAGTTGGTTTAATTCATCTATCTCTCCTTGCTCTGTGTAGAATGGATCTGGTCTCTCAGCAGCTGTCAAGAAATAGAACAAAACTGCAGTGAAGCAAAATGCCATGTTACACATTACATTAACCTATGCAAATAAAAGTAAGGCAACAGAAATTAGTACTCTTTATGTAACCTCTGGTAATGACTATTTCATCTTGCATCAAAATTAGTGCATGTTCAGGTAAATCACACCAGGTTAAGTTTAGGTGGAAAAACTGGTAATGCAGAAAAACCATAGCTTTATGCACTGCATAGTACTCACAATTAATTGGTTAAACTTTCCATAATAAACATGGTCTTTTTTTACTTATGATAAAGAAGAAAATCACATCAATCAAGTTATTATTCAGCTGTACAGACTTTGCAAACAAACGAATACATATTTGCTAAATAACTCAAAAGTGGGTTGGAAAGATGTTTACAAATAAAAAAACTGAAAAACTTACCTCTGGCTTTCCCTAAAAGCTAACATTTATCCTTTTAATATTTCATAAGCACGTGTTACAATCTATTTTTGTTCACTTGCTACAGCCATTTGCATCCAGGAGGTGCTTTGATTGTTCTTATCTGAATAAATATATCATACATAATTCCTCTTATCTGAATAAATATATCATACATAATTCCTAAGATCCAAAAATGATTTATATACAAGGGAGGCAAACAAATATCAAGACTCACACACAAAATATAAATTTTTTTTCCCAAAGTTTACCAAGCAAAGACTGGAGATAATAAAGACTGGTAGCAGGGCAGCAGCAAGAGGAGCATATGGTGCATAGCAAGGGAAAAGGAAGAGGTGACAAGTGTGTGTGAGCAATATACAAAATGGGTGGAGAAATGTCATCTTAGGTGACATATGTCACTGCTCATTGTTAAAGATGAAAACCATAATGCTACTAGAATTTCAAAAACAAAGAAAATGTGAATAAATGACAGTGATGACAGACAGTGGACAGTTTCCTGAAAGCTGTTGGGATAGGACAACCAAGCATACACCATGAGATTACAGAAAAAAAATACTGTCATATGTATCGTGGAAGAACGGAATAGAATGGAATGAAATGAATGAACACATGGTTAATACAAACAGCATACATATATCTAGGGTGTTTTACAGGAAAATGTTAAAGAAATGGGACAGATTTATTGATAGCCAGATGGACTGCCAGTGATATCAAGAAGCAAAAATGACTTGGTACTTTGAAGGGTTTAATTGATTGTAACAACAAAGCTGATAATGACAACCTAAAAATATAGTACAAATAAGCCTCAATACTGTTTCATTGAAATTCTAATGAATGATGCTGTAAGAAAACAATTCTTTTTGCAAAGAAATCAATCATACATTACCATCCTTGACTTTTTGCTCTTCAGTCCACATTTCCTTTTCTTTCTTAGTTTTACCGAGGTTGCTGATCCTCAATTCTATCACCCTAACAGCTGCCTGAAGGCTTTCCACAGCTTTGTCAAAGTCATCTGAATAAGAATGTGCAACACCTAATTGGTAATGAGTTTCTGCCAAACATCTGTTGTCCTCTTTAAGGACTTTTTCCTGAAAGACAAAATTAATATAGTTGACCCATGGTCACCTGACAGAAGTGAGCAATCCATATATACATATACATATATATATATTTAATTCATTTATTTTATTATACTTTGTTGCTGTCTCCCGCATTAACGAGGTAGAGCAAGGAAACAGACAAAAGAATGGCCCAACCCCCGACATACACACATAAACACCCTCATACGCACATATACATACCTATACATTTCAACGTATACATACATATACACATGTACATAATCATACATGCTGCCTTCATCCATTTGTGCAGAGAAAATACGATAATATTTCACAAACTTTTACCATTCACTAATCCTATACAGAGGATGGTGGACTTTACCACAACTTACTTGAATTTCTAGGCATTTTCTCAAGTCTTCAATTCCCTGGGCATAGTTCTCACACTCAAGGCCTACTTCTCCAAGTTTTAAGTAAACTTGTGCCACTTTCTCTGCCATCTCAGGATTATTGTCTTGCTGCCTAGAAATTTAATAAAAACTCAGTTCATTTGTAACAGAGGATGATGCTTACCATGTTTAGGTAACTGTGCTCTAGCAAAAAATCCGTTTCTCTCAAAGAAGTCAAGCTATCTCATATGTTCCTTATGAGATGTCCCCAAACCCAACTGTGTGGTGACTGTCAAACAAATGTTGGATAAAACACCCAAAGCCTATTTACTTTTGTTAATACACTATAAATAAGCATTTTGTATCTTGATGTGGTATTCACTGAATGGAGTCTTTGGTCTCACCTGAGAATGCAAGTTAACACTCATTAGTGAAACATTAAGGACTACTATACTGTACAAGTGCATTAAATGAAATAGTATAAAACATTATATCAGCATAGAAGTCCACATATCAGAAACATTCCCAGCATGGATTAAGGACATTTATAAGCTGTAAGTACCTGATCCACTCCACTGAATTTTATTCAATACTAACCAGCAAGGTGTTTACATTCTTTTTTTGTCTTATGGTTTTGTGTTCATGTCACATGAAATTAATATTCTAAAAGATCAAGCATTTTTCAAAATTTCATTGGATACAGTGTGGCATAATGATCTCACCAACAATCCCATTAGATAAAATCCTTTAAGAACATATAAATACTGTACTTTAGATTTTATCCCTAGAGATAAGGGACAAAAAATACTGCCCACATACTCCCCAGGAGGGATAGGAATGGGTGACTGGAAATCCTGCCTTCTTGCATTACTTCCAAAAAGAAGGAATAGAGCAAGGAGACAAGTGAGAAATCTTCCCTGGATGGCTCAGTCTTCTGTTCTTGACACTTCCTCACTTGCACGGGAAATGGCAAGCATGTATGTATTAAGATTTTGGTCATATTTTCACCCATAACATATTCATTACATCCAATTATTAGATGATGGCAAATCTGTTAAATATAATGTGGAAGAATATTACAGAAAATATGTCATGAAATAATGAAAAGCATTAAAATGTGATGTAAATTATGAGAATATCAGGAGGACTCCCCTTATGACAAGGATATGTTCCTGGGCACAGCAAGTCAAACTACTCATATCCTTGTTTTTTCTTTTTACACTCCTGATAATTTTTCAATGCAACTGTAAGAGGGATTACTGTACAGTTATAATGTACCCAAAGCAGCTTACCTCCATATACAGTACCAAACCAGTAAGTAATTTTGATGATATATAATGAAAACTTACGGAAGAATGTACTGTACTGAAATACTATGATGGGGTTCTAGGACCTGCTGGAGTGAGCTGAGGTGGACTGAAGGATGGGGATGGGCACTAGTGTCATTCAGATCAACCCCAAATTATCTAAATTCAACAAATGTTGCTATATCACAGGTAATGCAGATGATATCCAACAAATATAAAATATACAGCTGTCAGAGTGAGCAAGACCCACAGATTGCTATAACAACGAGCTTCTGACAAATATAAAACCTCCTAAGCACCTATAATTTACCCTTAAGAGTGATAGTCTTACACCCATACTCCTACAGGTAGCTGTGAAAACAAAAGAAATGTATTTTCCCAGCAGGTGAAATACAAACTGCCTTGACAATTACAATATGCATTGTAAGTAAACACACACACACAAAAATTACATTGCAAAAAAAAATATGCATTCTTAAGCCATAAAATATAGACATGATAAATCTTAGTTTCAATTTTGTCTAAAGTTGAAGCGTAGTGCCATAAGTCAGCAGAATTTTTCCCCCATGCCTGTTTAGCTACTAAAGATACCTCTATAGGTTACCAAGGGCATAATAAGTCAGCTGGATATATAGATATAGTGGTGGGAAGCATTAAAACACTTCTATCTATCCATATCTCTGATGCCTGACCAAACTGGAATTCCCTCAAAGGGGTGGCCATGGCAAAATAGTCTTCATAGCTAGTGAAATCCATTGCTGCTTCTTGGCCTGTAGTACCACACCCTTAACAGGCCACTGACAGAGGGCAACTCTAGTGGTGTTCACAAAGGCTCCTACCTGATGCTCGTACTGACTACTACTACTTGTTGCTACACAATGTTCCTTAAAAATACCTAACTTGTCTCCTGAAGTTTAAGGGTTAATTCATTACACACAGAATATGGGCTAATGGAAAAATGATCCAATCAACAATAACTGATTTCAGCAAGATGAAATTAATCATTACGAGTGTACTATTCAGTTTCAACATCTTTCAATATGCACTCACTAAAATTTCTTAATCTAATACAGTAGATAAATGTTCCATAACCAATAAAACAATCAGATTCTGAAGGAAACCCAAGTTCTTCTGATCTACAACTAGGTTGGAAGAGGA
The DNA here is from genome assembly GCA_032361705.1 of Panulirus versicolor. Taxonomy (NCBI): domain Eukaryota; kingdom Metazoa; phylum Arthropoda; class Malacostraca; order Decapoda; family Palinuridae; genus Panulirus; species Panulirus versicolor. Next base: position 10,130 of record JAUUDZ010461335.1, on the reverse strand, counting down.
GCTACGACTATTGGTTTCATCAAATAACTAGCCTATCCATGCTAACCTCATGAATGGTGGACAGGCAACAAGCCCTTAGGTATAATCTAAGGGCATGAATTTCACCTCGGTTTGATTTCCAAGATGAATCAACCTAATATATTTTTGAGAATGTGATGGCTCTGTGTATTTAGGGCAAAAACTTCAAATGTAATCAAATACTAAAACAGAAAATTTGAAATGCACATAATGTAACCCTGTTCAGCCTCTTTCATTTTATGCAACAGTTTCTTTTCCAGCATTCAAACTCAAGGTATACTGCATCTTTCAACTTACTTCTCAAAAATAACTTTGGCTAGCTCCAACATCTCCCACGATAGCTGCAAGTTGGAAACTTCTTCCTCCTCTTCTGTCTTCTCTCCTATGTATGAATTAATCATTTTTCTCATTAATAAAAGGAAAAATACTGACAGGGTAAAGCTTTTATAGAGATCTTTTTACTCTACTTCAATTAGTTTTTCTTATTTATTTTTTTGCAAAATGAGCTCCAATGATTTACACTTCATGTACATATATGTTAAAGTGCCATAACATCTGGAAATAATGTACTACCTGCACTATTTATATGGGGTACATTAAATTCAAATCCCCTCAAAGATAATTCCAATATAATTCTCTTTTTTATTGCAATATTAATATTAACAAATCTTTCCGGCATTTAACTTTATGATCAGGAGGAAACAAACATGTACAATGTTAGATTAACTTTTAATGAAAAAAAATGTCCTTTTAGGTTCCTCTTAATAAATTCATGCATGTCATTTGGCAATATCAAATTTTTGCCAACAAATAATGTTCTCATTTGAATATTTCATTACCTTCAGTTTCCTCCTGGCTTTCAATTTCATCTTTGTTCCCATCTTCATCTTGAGATTCTCCCCCTTGGGACTCGCCATCACCATCCCCTTCATCATCCTCCTCCTCCTCCTCATCCTCAGTGCTCCCATCTTCTACCATATGAAAAAGGTGATAACATTCAACATTTACTACCACAAAGCTTTCCTTTATACTTAACTTGCCAAATTAAATATACATATCACTAGAAGAAATCAAATGCTAACAACTTTATGCATATATATATATTTGTGTGAAACTGTAAAACTTCAGTTCATTTTGTTATTGCCAAGAACACTACCGATACTACAATGAACTATCTCCCTTCAAATCAAAACCAAGAAAAGAAAGGTACTGATTATCCAAAATAATTATGTCTGCACCCACTGAAGTTTCTCCGAGAAGCAACTGAAACTGCTTCAGATTCTTGTATGTTCATATTGCCATTTCCCAAGTAATGTACATGCATATTACTTCCATTACCATGAAGTAAAGCACTTGCATATTACTTCAACCATAGATTGTCCTTAAGAACCGGGTTGCTTTAAATCAAACATAAGGTAAAAGGAATATACCAATCATAACAGAATTAAGATGCTATAAAAATTATGAAAGCTAATGGTGAAAATAGAAATTTCCTTAGGTAGTTTCAAAGTTCTGCAAGTATATGTAAGGAAGCTATAAAAAGACTGTGAAAGGTTATCTTTGAGACAGGCAATAAAAAACAAAGGCTATAATTCAAAGTAGCACTTGCGAAACCCTACTTCCTGTTATCCCAAGATCTACCAAACCACTGCATCCTAGATTAATATTGGTGTCATATTGGTCATTTAAGTGGCACTATCCACTTCCTTTGTCCTGAAACTAGATAAATGTCAAGCCAGTAGCAAGTGCACAGTACCACGATGTAAATTAGTTGAACAGCAAGATTACTTAAAATGGGCTTTTAATTTTTGATGGGTGAGTAAATGCTTACTTTTGTCAAAACAATTTGAACTTGATTAAAGGATTCAAAGATATGGTGCAAGTAAATCTTAATCTATGGTCAAGAAATCCAAAAAGAAAAAGTATGGGGAAACATGGCAAGGCTTCAAGAAAATCATAAAAGTACAGAATTTAAACATTTCACTGATGAGTGAAAGCACAGTGATATTTTGGCCATGGAATTAATGCTACAGTTCTTATTTTCAAAAGTTACTAAGCCAAAATTTTCTTTGGTATTTTCATCACCCAAGGATAAAAACCCTACTTACATTAGATATATTTCCTTGCAAGAATCAACACCATTTCATCTTCATAAAAGGGTTTATCCATCTAGATTCACCCTCTTTGACCACAATAATATCCGAGGTTAGCATAGGCTCAGTGATGGAGACCCATCAACCATACAGCTATCTATCTACATCTGTGATGCCCTTTCCCACCAAGATTACCCTTCAAATGGGTGTCCTTGGCAAGAGTTTCCACTCATCCCTGTCCTTACAAGGGATACACCACTCCATGCATTCTTCCACCATTTTCTCCCTCCAGTACTTTTTCACTCAATTTCCCAATGTTACAGAGATTCTTCCACTGACAATAACCCCTTTCATCGTACTACCACACACTCTCCTCGTAAACTTCGTCTTGCATTCTTTCCACATGCCCAAAACACCTCAAAGTAATATGTTTTACCCATTCTACTTCTCTGCAATTCATTCCCTTTGCAGTCTTTGATATAACAAATCTAAAATAAAAAAAAAAATCATTCCATCTTGTCGTACCATACTTTCCTAAAATGACCAAAATCCACAATCTGGATTCTTGACCTCTGTGACTAATTCCATGTTTCGGGTACATAGATCATGAGGATTATGCTGTCCCTTAAGTTTTCCTTCACTTCTACCCATCATTATTCTATTAAGGGATCCAGTGACTCCTTTACCCTGTACTTCTCCCTCCATTCTCTCTCCTTCCACATCACCAAATGTGCCCAACCTAACCAAATTGCAACCGTGTCTTATAACTGTAGTGGCAATGCACATCTCATCCCATGAGTGTTCAGACCCTGATACCCATAATCTCCTTTACTTTATCCTTAAATTTCAATCTCCCTTTCCCTTCCTTCATACATAACAGATCCAGTCAATTTTCACACATCCCCCATTTTAGCACATCCTATTAAGCCCTCTCAATTAGATTGTACTTTCTACAAAACCTCTTATTTACACAATCTACCCAGCTTGGATCACATAAATAAAAAAAAAAAATAACCAAGTTGGTTTGTTTATGATAATCATGAGTGGGAGGGTGATGGCAAGGGCTGGTGGTACTGATGCTCCACATCTAAGTACCTAATAAACAAGGTATTTTAGGGCAATTTGTGAAGGTAGTCGTTAGTAGGCAGCCATCAACTAAGGAGGTAGGTCACGGATACTTCCTGCTTAAGTATCGGGAGAGTTAGTGACATCTGCATATTCAGCTAGCACTCCTCTGACCCAGGCACTCTCTTTTCTTTCCAATTCTCTCACACATGGACTGCTGGCATTGTGTCCACAAACATGCATCCTCTCTTGTCACACATAACACTAACCAATACTTAACTCACACAACTCATTCTTCATAACTCTAGATGTTCCTGCGTCAAGTGTTACACACCAGCCTCGTCTTTCGAAAAATGGTAGGAGCAACAGATAAGACAAAAGCAGTACAAGATAGCAGTAGTGACTATGAACATTTGGCAGGAGCAATAGGTAGAAATATCTAATCATTTGGTAAGAGCCTCTGGAAACACTCTGCTTAGAGTTGCAATCAGTGAGTGGCTTCTTAAGGAAGAGGCACCAAAGGCTAAGAAATACTAAAGTTCACCAGTTCTGGAGGCTTTTGCATTGGCCACCCCATTGAGGTAGTACCTGGATGAAGCGAGTGTCAGATATATCTAGATATTTAATTCTACAAACTGAAAATCTAACCTAAATCTTTCCTGCTGTGTTAAGTTACATGTGCAAAACTTTACTTCTTATTTTTGCAAGTGAAAAAATTATTTTAATCTATAAACATTAAAAAAAAGATAACCAAGAAGTGGCACTGGACTTCAATAGTTATGGAGAGACTATTGCCTTTGCCACCCCTATGAGGGACTTCCAGGTGGGAGCAGGCATCAGAGATACAGATAAGTAGACTACAAGTAAACCTGGCATAATGCGCATAATGCCAAGATAAATAGCACTCTTTGACAACATGCAAATGAAATAAATGATACATTTTTCAACTGTGGTGATAGGCTTCTTGTGCTATCAGTCGTTAAGTGTAGGAGTCGGACTAAATGAAAATCTAAACATGGACAAGTGCATGTGTACGTGGGTGGGTTGGGCCATTCCTCATCCATTTCCTTGCACTAACTTGCTAATGCACGAGATGGCAATTAAGTATAATATAAAGAAGTACCAATAAATCCTCATACAAGTCCAGAGTGTACAAGAAACAATATGAACTTAGGAATAACACAAATTTCCATTAAGCTTGAGAATATTTCATTTACAAATGTTCCTTGCCAAAATTCGGGATGCAATGGAATTTGGTTTCAAACAGATTACCTTTTCCCCCAATTAGTCCATTAGAATGGCAGTTCTCTGCACTGTGGAAGTGTGAGGGACCTATGGGTGTAGGTGGTTGAATGGCACTATCTAACTACCGTGCTAATAAAGCCATAAGACTTGAGTCACTATAAAGATACTGGGTTCATCAACGAGTCAGTCTTGGGTAATTCTGTACCAAAAAGAGGAATCCAGGTAGGCAGATATCTTGGGAGGTAAAAAAAGAAAAAATAGTATTATTAAGCTCTATAAGCAAGTGCTCTATGATGTTCATAAGGCTTCATCCTGTCAAGAAAAAGACCCAAGAAAATTTTGTTTGCTTCTCTTAACTCTGAAAGTTGAAAATGTGAAGTGCAGCATACCTCCCATGTCATAAGGATTCTCAATATACATATCCTTTTCTAAATATAATTTTCTTTAGATCTTACTTTGTTTTAACATACTTTTTCTTTTTAAGTTTTACTAGCCTTAAATATAGATTCAAATTAAAACCCTTAATCAGTTAAATTATGTCGATTCCTTATTTGTTTGACAAAAGTAAACTTCAAATGATTTTCTCCTCAAGAAACTTTCAAGCACAGCATATCTCACTCAAATAAGTTATTTAATGCTACTGTACATTTTTCATTGTACTGTCTTGGCATAAGTATGTCCATCCCAAAGTTCCTAAGCAAAAGAGAATACCACTTAAATGAATATATGGACACTGGTATTCAAATGGTAAGTAGAAGTGAAGTAAACCTTGTGTTACTAGGGAGAAGAACCTAGCAACTGCTAATTTACTGTGTAAACCTGAATTCTGATTACCTGTCTAGAGTAAGTTTTCACAAGCTATATTTTGATTACTTACACTTCCGGGCTGAACTATGAAATCAACTGGAAGTAATGACTGACAAGGCAGCTAGTAAAGACTACTACAGGTTCATACAAAACAAATATACCAGATGCAGCATACTTTTCCGTAGATGAATGTAAAGTACAGAACTTTTATGAAGGACTACAGTAATCATACAGAACATCCGAGTGGGATTAATTACTCAATGTGGCAAGGCAAATCAGAGAATAACCCATACAATTGTGCCTTTGGTTGGCTTACTCTACAACTTCCATGAAATTTCAGTTAGTCTTCAGGAGCAAAACTGTTAAACTTCCCATCAATCTAATACCTTCACCAGTAGACAATGATGTTTCAAACTAAAGTCCACAAACTGTTACTCTTTAAACAAATAAAGATCTTACTCTTTTTTTCATTCTCTTCTTCCCTTTTGTCCTCTTCAACTGGTCCAGTCCCATCCAATGTTACTTCTTCCTTTCCTTTTTCACTTCCACAAACACCCCATTCCTCCACTTCCGTTTCCATCTCTGAATCACAGATCATGTGCTTTGCAACTACAATGTCATCCGCTGAATCTAACTTTGGTATTTCAGTTCCAATAATGTTAATCTTGCTACACTTAAAACTTTCTCTTGCGAGTTCATTTTCTTTCTTGAAAAGTACATCAGAACTTTTATCAACTCCATTTTTGACATAAGAATTCTCTTCATTCATCACTTCTTGCTCACATTCAATCCCCCTTCCAGCTTCCTTTTCTATTACCCTACAATCTTCTATGTTGGTTTTCATCATTTCATCTAAAAACCTGTAGTTTTCTTTTAGAGCTTTATGTACTTCTTTGGTAACACCTTTCTGCTCATTCTCTAAATAAAAGAAAAGTCACCATAAATGCAATCTGAATTCATGAAAACTTTTCTTTTTACACACAAAGATCTTTAAATGACCTTAAGTCTAAAAGCATAAATGTCCTCACTCATAAACTTTCAGTCAAAAACCTGCAACCATCCCATAACCCAAAGTGAATCTATCATGTTATGAAAACAGTCCCCAAGAATCTTTTCTGCAAAGTCCAAAGACATAACAAAATCAACCCTGAAAATGTTTCCCTTTTTTCTTTCCTATCATCATTTCTAGCATGAACTCCATTTTCAATTCCTTTCAGTGAATCTGGTGCATGTAACCTTAATATTTACTTGCACACATCCTCAAACCATGTCTAATGTTTGAAGTGAAACATGAACTTCCATGCTAATATTAGCAATTACAGTATTACTTTAACACTACGCAATGTAATGTACTCATTGAGAACTCTCTCGTTTCCTTGTAAGAGTATTAATGTCCACAACTTCCAATTTTTCACATCTTAAAATAACAGCATATAAGGACATCTCTTTCAGCAATAAAATGTCTTTTCAACATGCTGCTTATACACACATAATTGAACTCCCCGCAAACATTTGATTCCACCATTCATCCACAGCTATAATAATAAAAGAGGCACATTACACAAGCTCCAATTTTTCCTCCCACTCCTGAAAATAGTACTGTAGTATTATTGCTTACATCTCTCATCAGAAGACAATGCTGAGCTTTCAAAAAACATTCTTCTTTCAAACCCTTATTTCATTAACTAGATTTTTCATTTCATCATGCTGTACCTCTTTCCACAACCTAAACTTCTACTACCACTTATCTCTATGGCAGCCTGTAGTAATATAATGAAATGCCTCCACAGCAACCCAACTTCACCAAGCAGTTGTTACGTTCTCTCAGCTTCTAGCATCTGTACGTTTCATAATTTCATTACAACCTTCTTTAATCCCTCTATTTCTCATCATATTTCTAGTACTCTACTAAGACAAAAAGTTTACCCACATAACATCACATGATCCATCAAGTTCCTATCTACTCACAGAATAGGACAAAGTCTACTTTTATGTGGACTACAATATGCATCAGCATCCCTAATCCCTGCCACTAGTACTCAAAACACTCGACTAAGTTCAACGGATGGGCCCATTCAATGCTGTCAACTTAAAGCTTTATACCTGTCATGTTTTCAGGATTTTCCACCTGGGAGTTATCCATGTCTTCACCTTCAGGTACTGAAAACAAATAAATAAATCTGAACTTTACATTCTGAAAATTATAAAACCAATCTAATCTGAAATGATATCCAGTTGCAAGCCAAGGATCTAACCGGGAAAGGAAGATCATTACCACTCACCTCCATCTAAGGCATTTCCCAGAACTCCACTCTCCAAGCGGGCCAACTCTAGTAAGGCACGACCATAATGGAAATAAGCATCCCCACATTCTGGTGCAGTTTCCCCATACTCTTCTGCAAGGAACCGACAAGCCTCCTGAAACATCACAAAAAGCCAGTAAATAATTTTTTTCACCATATAATATAAATGGTGCTCACTGAACTAGGGTTTTTAATATACCCTTATCATTTCTAGTCTGCACTTTAATCTATGTTTTTCTCAAATCAGAGCATCCTTACTTGTCCATTTATGATGCCTGTTTGTCATAGATTCATTGCATCAGTGGAGCCCATATAGGTTGCATTACAATAGAAAGCATCATCTATACCTGGATGTGACAAGCAAGTTCATTCTCACCTGAAGGGAGTTGACAGCAGATGGAATATCTCCCACAACTAGGTGTCGTTTGCCTTGGGCAAAATGGTTGAGTGCTGCAGTTGCTGCATCACTGCAATGAAAGAAAATTCATTACAACCTGTCTGAAGAAAATATCAACTAACATTCAAGTACCAGCTTCCTAGTTCTTCGTTAATTGCTACCTATAACACTATTTTCACGTGCACCTTGTAACATATTGCTTCAAGCAAGTACTTACCCTCTGCACCACCACCATGTTTTTTGAGGGGTGGGGGGGAGACGAAAATCTTGAAAAGGAATAATGTATAGTTCAATATGAAAGAATTCTTGACAAACTTATCTGTTTAGCTCTGTATCACAACTACCTATGGGATATGGCTACTGATGTTTTGGATGCTTTATATTATTCAGTGCGAAGACAAACACCTGCGAAGCATGATCTGGAGCATCATAGTTTCTTGAACAGTGTAAGGCAGAATATAAAATGTCAAAATATGTGGTTAGTGGAAGTAATTAATACACTGTAACAAACAAAACCTATGAAAATTTCTCCTAACCTTCCTAACAGTTATGATTCATCAATATTTTCAAGAATATAGTCACAGTGTAACTGTCATACTCATGAAAATGCATCGGTATAGTGCCAGATGTCAACTAATGTGACAGTGTGATCCCATAGGATATGGATGTAATGTTGGCATTTTTTCTCACTTTGGATACTATGCGAGGCTTTTCTTGGTTCTGTAGATATTTCACAAATGACATACCTGCTTTACGTTAGTTCCATATGTTCTCTGATATACATGACCATTATCACACAGAACTGTTCAATAAAATATAATATTCAAAATCACACTCTGCAGATATTTCTGTTATCACAACAAACTTACAAATCAACTACAACACAAGGACCAGCAATCATTTCCTAATGTCGAGCTGAACCGGTAATCGCCTATTTCTGTAATCACAAAGCACTAAATAAAACTCATAAAATATACGTAGCCGTTTCCCTTGGGTAGTATTGATGCAGATCTGAAACGGATATGGACCAACCAAAATAGTCGTGGAGCAAAATTAGCTTTTAACAAATTGTTAAAGAAAACAATGCACCATTAATAAATGTAAATAATCCTATATATGCGCAGTATTAACGCGTGTTATTCATTATACAATAAATTGTCAATAACAAGGGCATTTAGAAATTTAATATATACATGAAAAACCAACAAACAACAAATCTCACGCATGCGTATACATTTTTACATGAAGATCTGATATAGGCCGGGGCAAACAAGCTTAAATTTTCTACCTTGAGTTGATTTAACAAGTTATCTTATGAACCAGATGTGAACCTTAATGACAAACACACACGCAACACAAACATATCGGTTGTGTTGCCCCGCCACCTAGTTGCCTCAACACTCACATTTCCTTCTTAGTGGGCGAACTTTTGGGGCTAGGGGTGACTGCTGCAGTCTTCTGCGGCGAGTCCGACATGTTGCAAGATGTTACACGAGGTCAGGGTATCCGTCACACAATGTCACATGTAACAGGTCACCATGAAATGTGTGGCTCCTCCCGCGCGTCCTGTTGTTGACACTTTTTCCCGCGTATTCTGCCATATCTCCAATGACGTCATATGCTCTACATTTTCTGCTCCTCATTACTCAGCTTTATCATATGCAGATTATTCTTGGAGTTAACTTGCTATATTACGTTTATATCAATGCCTATTGAAAATTAGGTTTGTAGTGGAAATCATTCTCCCATACAAAATGAATTAAAAAGTTTGAGGTATAAATCCAACTTTATGAATTAATATTCATAGAATAAATTCATCTTTAAAGAATTTACTCATTACAAATACAGATAACTCTTAATGGTATATTCAATAATACATAAAATGGCCAAACAAACATCATTAAGTCAATAGAGAAAGAGACACGAATCATAAGGATGTTACATTGCCAGGTTATCCTCCGAGTAGAATTGGGGAGGCACTTGCAGCGAGAGATGTATTTTCACTTTAATAATTTCATTTACCATCACTCAAACTATAAAGTGGATAAGATCATTTGACAGCACATAATTATAAGATATAAATGTATATGTGGCAAGTTAGGAAATAAGCTGAAAAACTCTTGAATTCAGTATACAAACGCAAAAAATTACAGGCTGGGTTACTTCCATCTATCTATCTATCTATCTATCTATCTATCTATA
>JAUUDZ010461324.1:0-12201 GCA_032361705.1 Panulirus versicolor | reverse complement strand
ATATGGAAGCACGTATGTTATGTCTGTGTATGCTGGCACGTAAGGAATTTCTTACCCCATTATAACCAAAGTTGTAATCAAATGATCGATCCCAACAAGACCCTTGGTTTTCTGACACAGACAGTGTCAAGACTAATGTGTTTTGAGATCAATATGTAAATATTATGTATACCTTTACTATACACATGTCAGAAGACATTATCTCCCCGACTCGAAATAAAGAAAAGTCTCAGAATAACTCAAATTCTGACAGGTGAACCTAAGTGGGGTTTCCCCTATATATAAGTGGGTTTCCCTCCTATGTAAGATAACTTGCATAACTTGTGGCTTTTCCATTTGGGTAAGATAACCTCAGAACACTTGTAGGTACAAGATCAGAGGCTAAGGGCGCTACACTGCGGTATGAAGTAATGAAAACACTGGCCTTCAGTCCACAGTCTCTCCAGCTAGCACGTTACTTTTGGTAACTCATGCAGGACTTGTTCTTCGTACTTATATGTTTCTGCGGTGAGCGATACGCGCTGGCCCTCTCATTCCCCAAAATCCCAGCGTAAGAGATCTCTCTCTCTCTCTCTCTCTCTCTCTCTCTCTCTCTCTCTCTCTCTCTCTCTCTCTCTGAGGGTGAGTCAGAGAAGGGTTGGGGTTGTGTGGGGGGGAGGGAGTCACGGGTCATTACCTGGCTGTCTCGGGCAGCGGCGGTGGTGGAGACCTCTCACGGCGTATACAGGAACTAGTGTTGCCCTTCCTGTCTCCCGTGTACAGTTTGCACCGCCGCTGTTCACTACGTAGTGGCTGGTGGGGATGCTGCAGTAGTAGAATCAGGGAAAGCGCTCCTCTGTCCCAGCTGCCTGAATCCACCATGTTTAAAAAAGGATTTAGAAATATATGAAAATGCCCGTAATCCTTTTGCGCTGCCGCTCCCAGGATGAGCATGGGATGCACAGTAAATTTGCCGGGGTTACATGGACAGTTCAAATCCCTGCACTGATGTGGTTTACTGTGGGAGTGAGACAAAGCCGGTAATGGCGGTGATTTGGCCGGGATTATGCTGATGGCCGGGATATTTACACCTGGAGACCCGCCTGGTGTAGCGTTGACTGATTTGGACCATTTGTCGGGTGTGAGGCTTTGATTGAGGTTGATAGTCAAGCGGATGATTGAAGGGTAGAGGACGGAACAAGATATTTGTACACCTATCTGGCGAGGACCGTCCCTAACCTTTACAGGAATGAGACATTGAGGATTGTAGATAACAACCTGGTATACCATGGCAAAGGGATCGTATTGGCAGACTTGACGGGGGAGAATCGCGGCGTGACGGAGGGGATTGGATCGGGTTCCCTGCCCCATACCCCACGTGTGGTGGGAGGCGGTAAAGTCGACTTCTGTACCGAGTGCCGTGCGTGTCTCGCCTCAGCCGCTTCCAGCGGTGTATCCTATTGTAGTGTGATGGACGGTCGCGCCCCTCGGTCCTCCAGGCTATGGAGAGGAGCGAGGGTTCTCAGTAGGACACACCAGGTCCTCAGAGGGGGACTCGTCCCGGCGGATCTCAAGATTTATCATCTTATATAAAGTGCTGCAGTGGGCTGGATTATCCCCCTGGTGCGGTACAGATCTCGGCTACGCTTGGATCATCCTGTCTAAAGCTCTTGTCACACGGGTGGAAGGATTTGTTTACAGACGACATTTTCCATCATCGGGGAAGAAGAGAAGGAGGAGGAGGAGGAGGAGAAGGGTTGGCCGTCCCGAAATACCCCTGGCGGAGGCGTGTGTTAGGGATGACTTGGTGTCAGCCCGAGAGACGACGATGTTGTTGGTTGACGCAGGAGAACCTCTGATATATCTGGCTTTAGCAGACTCCTGGTGTGTCAGGTGAGTGGAATGACAGTTTGGTGTATCACGGGTGTGTTTAGATCACCCAGGTAAATACCGAGATCTTGTTGCTTCGTTGGTTGGTGGTTTGGCCTTCTGGCCTGTTGACTACCAAGGGTCATTAAGGCCGTCAACGACAACTATAACAATCTGTCAAAAAAAAAAGAAATCTTGAAGACCTTCTTCAGGTGTTGAGCATAACTGACTCCATCATATATATATGAAGACCTTCTTCAGGTGTTGAGCATAACTGACTCCATCATATATACATCCACTGGTCCTTCAGGTGTTGAGCATAACTGACTCCATCATATATACACCCACTGGTCCTTCGTGTATTGTAAGTGCTTCGTCAGAGAATGTCCTACACACGTCCTCAATCCGTGGAGCTGGGTAGGCCACGGAAGGGGCCTGGGGGGGTCCTGCTGCAGGACAGAATCCTGCCTGGTTTCCTGTAGGACGCCCACTGTCCTAATATGGTCTCTGGTCTATTCTGGGGCCACCGCCTTGCCTCAAAACGGGAGGCAGGCGACCCTTCTTCTCTGTTGTCCTGACGCTAAATATAGTTACCTTGTTGTATGTAGACCTGGTGCCGCTGGTGGCATCACGCTACCGACTTAATCATAGTAAATTACCGGAGGATAAGGTTACCCTCTCGTCAATATAACCAACTTTGTGTTCTAACCAACCTAACCTGACAAGACCATACGCAACCTAATCTTAACCTAGTCTAACGTAACCTAACGACCTCCCACCCTAACCTAGCTTAACCTAACCTAACCTAACCTAACCTAACCTAACTAGACCATACGTAACCTAATCTTAACTTAGTCTAACGTAACCTAACGACCTCCCAACCTAACCTAACCTAACCTAACCTAACCTAACGTAGCAGTTTAACATTTTACTTTACCTTAACCTAACGCTAATGCTTGAAAAATTATTTTTATTGGTTACGGTACATTAATAACCATATACAAGTAAGGAATGTATAAAGGTATTAGATGGATAGTGGAGATTTTTTCATTTCACTCTCACTTGGATTCTTGTACATGACTTTTTGAGAAAGTTTGAAAAGGGAAAAATTCAAATCAGCTGAGCTGTCGAAAATATGTTACCTCAAGAGTGACGACCGCCTGTATAGAGAGGCACGCACGGAGCAGCTGTGTCGCATCAGAAATTCGTCCCATCCCTGCCTGGGACCAGGGTGGTGGTGTACCTTCTCTTGTAATGGTATTACGTACCAATTGTGTCATGTGATGGGCTGGCCAGGTACCTAGACATGACGGGGATGCTTATGGCCATACTGACCCCTTATCATAGCACCAGATTGGAAATGTGGGGTTTAAAGTATTTTAGGTTAAGTTTTGGAATTTTCGAACCGTAATGTATGAATACCTGTAGGTTGGCAGTGTGTTGGTAACACACACACACACACACTCTCTCTCTCTCTCTCTCTCTCTCTCTCTCTCTCTCTCTCTCTCTCTCTCTCTCTCTCTCCGCAGTAATGAAGGAAATTACCGTATAACATACAGCCTTTTCATGGTGGCTGAACTGTCGATAAAAAAAGATTTTCGTTACATATTGTAGTGGTAAATTTTGTTTATAGGACTTGGTTTGGGTGGGTGATGGTGTGGGTTAAGGGTTTTTTGGTGGTGTTCACTGATGAGTTGGGTTGACGTGGGTTTGAGGGGTTGGTGTTGATGCTGGTGTGTGGGTGAAGCGAGTTGATTGGTGGGGTAGTGGTAAGTGTGGGTTGGGGATTAGTCTCAGGGGTGTTAATTAGAAGCAGTTATCGATAGGGAAAAAGTTATTTAAAGTAACCAGTTGAGAAAAACGGTTTACTATATATAAAATAAAAAAAAAAAAGGGCACCATGAGAGGCGTTTTTGCTCCCTTAAAAAAACGTGAGTGAGGCTGAGGCGTGACATTGTACTGCCTTAGCTGAGCAGGGTTGGAGGAGACATTGTACTGCCTTAGCCTAGTACTTGTACTACCTTAGCCTAGGATTGTACCCCGTCGCCTAGGATTGTACCCGCTTAACATAGTCATTGTACTACCTTAGCCAAGTCTAGCCTCGCCCCCGAGTAAGGCGTTGCCCTGGAGCCGTCATGGGCTGTTAAGTACCCCCAGGTGGAGACTCTCTGTTGGATCTGTTTGTTTTCCCCAAATTGATCTTGTGATCAGTGATGCTGACGGTCTTGTGGCGGTGGTGAGGTAGTTCAGGGTTCGGTTCTGGTTAATTCATGATGGTGATTGATTGAGTAGTTTCTATGCAAACGTTATTCGGGAAGTAGTGACGAGCGACGGCTTTAAGGTGGCCATGTTTGACCAGATGCCAGCAGTTGCTGAGGTTCCTGTCTGTAGCAGCAGTAGCGGCAGAAGACAGTCAGGTGGTAGAGCGGGTCGTGGCGTCCACGCTTCCTGTCTCCCTGTACACGGCCTTAAGTGCCCCTGTCGTTTGCTACGTCCGCCCCTCACTGTCTGGTCTCTCTTAACAGTTCCACCTCCCTCCCTCCTCCAGCTTGTCTAATGACCTGCTTCCTCCCCATTCCTGCCTCACCCTCTCCTGCTGCACTACCTCCCCCAGCCCTTACACCCAGCTCCTCGTGGGGCTTAACATACCTCCTCCTCTTCCCTTATGTTTTTACATTCCCACGCGTTTTGTTGACATACCGGCTGAACCCCTTCCATAACCCAGTCTCCCTCCCTCATTCCCAGCTCTTCCCTCTCCCCTCCTCACGCCTTCTCACACTTCCTCGCTACAAACATGGCCAGGGGGGATTAGTGGTAGACGTGTAACATTGTGAAATTTGTGTGTGGTGTGTGTATGTATACCTGTAGACTTAACGTTATGCAATGCCTGCTCATGCCCGTGAGAAATGCCAAACATTTTACTCCCCAGAGTCTTATGATTATGAACGGGAGAGAGAAGACAAGAGCCTTTTACTCAGGTTTTGATCATTTCCAATCGCTTTAAAGCGGATCGCTATTGGTAAGCAAACTCACCCACCGTGATCATGCAGGGAAAGTGGTTTGAGATGCGACAGATTCGTAAGTATTTGGTGTTTATTATGATTAGAGACGATTGGTTATGATATGGACGTTGGATGACACAAAGAGTTCTCATCCCGATTGTTTAGACGAAGAATTCATTTGTGGCTTCGTCAGCACACAAGGGAAGTCGACGGGCCCAGTGTGTCGTTACGACAGGAATCAACATCATTATTACAGAGTGAGAAAGTATTACTGTAAGTCGTGATGATGATTGAGAAAAATGTATTGTTAATTGTATAGTTACTCCTCTGTAGATTTAACCTGAGATACAAGAGTGACAGACAGACACACACACACACACACACTTACACAGTTCGAGAAATGTCGGGACAGAGCAACTCCAGGACAGAGTATGAAATTAAGCAGAAAACTCTTTTAAAAGATGTGTAAAGAAGGATTTAATGTGGTATAAGAGTGGTGGATGAAAGGAACAGAATGACTGAGGACATATGGGGTAATGCAGACAACATACATAGATTGAAGAAGTTGTATGATTATAGAGAACATTCATTGGATGGGGCCCCCATGAGTGTAAAACTCCTTCCCTCGTACAGTACAAATAGGTAATTACACACACACACACACACACACACATATGCATAAATACACAGGTGTTGTCATATAGCTCTGCCATGTTATAGCTCATGGGTTATAATCATAAGGACACATCTTGGTGTTTGATGGTGAGGGTGGCCGGCTGGTGTTGGGACGACCCCAGCACTTTGGAATGTTGGCGCTGCTGTTCCTACTGTTGGCGGTGCTGCTGCTGTTCCTACTGTTGGCGCTGCTGCTGCTGTTCCTACTGTTGGCGCTGCTGCTGCTGTTCCTACTGTTGTTTCCTTCACTATGGTCATCCGTGAGACCAGCCCTGGAGACGCGTGTCTGGCCATCACAAGGATGGGTTGAGGGTATAGTGGTGACTGGCTAACAATGTTAACCTTGCTTGTAACTATCGATAGATAACTTAATTACTCTAATGGACGATAGCGTACAGGAAATAATGGTAGGTAGCCGTGGTTACCCGTCGTTTAAGGTTGCTGTTTGAGTCACGTGACGTCAAAGTTATGGTGGCCTACGCCGCGGCAGTGTGCTGTGGTTCGCTCGCTGATTCTAGATACGAAATTCTCGAAAGACCATCCTCGTTCATGACCTCATCCGACGGACCATCTATAACCAGTGAGTTTCTGTAGTCGTTCTCTTGGTCGTCTTTACTTGGCTTTATATCTTCATAAACAGCCTTATGAGAAGACTTCAGCTTGGACGGGGTTCGTGTTACCTGCCCATATTACCTGACATTCCTCGTTTGGCAGAGATGATTTACTGGAGGTTTAAGGAGTCGTCTCTGGTGGTAACCCAGTCGTCTGTTGACGTCTCTATCCAGGCTTCTGTTGACATCTATATCCAGCCGTCTGTCGAGGTCTGTATCCAGGCGTTGTATCGCCGCCTGTGTGCCCACGTTGCGCTTTTTGTTGACTCAACACAGGAAAACTTGCGCCTTCCAAACTGGTGCTGTGAGCTTGGCCCACCACCACCCACGGGGTCTCGCACCTCCCCATGCCCACTCTCAGGAGCTGTTCGAACTCCGCCACCTTCATCGACTTCACAGGCACCTCTGTTATCACGAAATGTTAAGAACAGTAAGGTGAGGAGGCGGAGCGGAGGCGAGGACGCCATCAGGAGGAGGAAGACTGAAGGCAGGTGGATTGGGTGGCTCTTGCCTGGCGGCTGGTGGGTAGGGAAGGTTGTACCTGGCGGCTGGTGGGTGGGAAGGCTCGTGCCGGGTGGCTGGTGGGCGGGGAGGCTGGTAGGTGGGAAGGCTCGTGCCGGGTGGCTGGTGGGTGGGGAGGCTCGTGCCGGGCAATACATTACGTCAGTCATGATGCACCGCCTCCTGACAACGACATCTGATACACAACCACGCCTGCTGTATATACAGCGACACCTATTGCACACAACGACACCTGTTGGCCACAATGACGCCATGATACACACAGCGATACCTGGTACACATAGCGACGCCTGTTGGACGTAGCGTTATTCCTGTTACACACAGCGACACCTGCTTCACACGACATTTATTATACACTACGACAATGTCTGCTCACAACGACCTCTCGCCATCAAGCATCACTTGGAAGGTAGTCATACTGGAGATTAGGAGAGGAGGTTGAGGAGGACGCAGACGGAGGGGTTCCCTGGAGAGAGAGGTGGATTACTGCCGCAGAGGGTATACTGGGGAGGGCCGCTCTTCCTTGGTGGTTGGGGATCTGGAGGAGGACCTCTTGTGTTAAGATGGGACATATGTGGCACTGGATCTGCTCAGGAGCTCCTGATCTGGTCCAGACTTGTTGTCATAAGATAGATGAGGTGATAGATGAGATAGATGAGGTGAGGCCCGCTAGTGGCCCTTGTGAACCCCTGCTTATTACCGTCCCCCTTATTACAAGTGTGGCTTTTTGTGTGGCAGAGGAGGGTCATTGTGTGTGTGTGTGAGAGAGAGAGTGTTGTCTGGTGCTTTGGAGTGTGTCTTCTTTTTTTTTTTTTTTTTTTTTTGTAGAGTAGGGTGTTGTAGGAATTTGTGGACAGTGTGGTGTTATGAAGAGCGGAGGGGGGGAAGGGCGATTGTTGTTGGAGTGGTGTCTTCATCCCTCGTGAGGGTGAGGGAGCGTCGTGTTGTGGAGGCTTATATCGTACGTGGTGCACTTGAGCGCGTCGGCGGGTGCATATATCTGTTATGTCGTGATTTTGAGGCGGGTCGTGGGCGTCTGAGAAAGGACCATTGGTACGGGAGTGTGTTTGTGTGTATGGTTGGTTGCGTTGTTACTGGAGAGGGTGTGGCTAGTTCTGAGTTATGGAAAGGAGGATAAGTAACTCTCTCTCTCTCTCTCTCTCTCTCTCTCTCTCTCTCTCTCTCTCTCTCTCTCTCTCTCTCTCATTGCCCCCGGGTCAGCCTCCAGCCTCTGGGTGTACGGAAGTGAGAGCTGTTAAATGCTTGGGCCGAGTGCCCTCTTTGTACCTGGCGGTTTCGTGATGAATTCCTCTGGTGTCGTTGAGGATTGTTGAGCCTTTATGACTCCGAGGGATACTGAGGCTCATGTGTGTGTGTGTGTGTGTGAGGACGAGGGGGAGTAGGGGTGCACTGAAGGATGCTACACCCCTCGAGGCTAGAGAGGAGCTTTGGCCCTAATGGTCCTTGCAGGTAATGGAATACTGCTGGTTCTTGTGGCTCCCAAAGACCCAAAGAGTTGTTTGAGTCCCTGGCGCCCTAAGAAGTTCTCAGAGCCCCTAAGCACCTCTGGAACCCAGTGTTCAAGATCCTATAACCAAGAACTCCCCTCGTGGCGCCCGATGGATACGGTATCCTTTAGTGGTGCGTCAGCAGTCAAGGCCCCAAAGGACTTCAGCTCCACTCAAGACCCTGAAGACTCCAGTGATGTCCAGGGCCGCTGGGACTCGAGTGTTACTTCAGTGTCCACCGGGATGCCCCCCCCCCCCTCACTGCCGACCACCCACCCATCCACACCCACCCATCGACACCCACTGTGACGGCAGACGCCCTTATCAGCACCGGCCACCCATCCATCTACGCCCATCGTGACAACAGACACCAACCAACCCATCAACCCACAGCCACTACGACATCGGACATCCTCACTACCACCGCCCCCTCGCCCACCCACCCACACAACGTCCAATGCATCAACAGACAGCCCATGCTGACGATACAGGCCCACATTGATCATAATACCCATGCCCACGACACAATCCACTGTCGACAGTAAAACTCCTCGTTGACAACACCTAAACACACACACACACACACACACACACACACACACACACTCACACACATCTCTATTGACAACAATCACCCGCACTAACAACAAACACACTCTGCAACCACACGCCCACCTGATCACTACATGCTCACACTAACATACGTAAACTTGCACAACAAACGCCCACACTGACGATTCATGCGAACGTTGAAAGACTCAGATCCATACTGTGAGCAGCAGCACGCATCCGCCAGGCTGACGGCACATGACCAGGGGGATACCACACACTCATGGTAAGAGCCTGAAAACTCTGATGTTGTCATGTACTGAAGCGCCCTGAGACACTATCCTCAGCATTCGTCATTCTTTTAGCTAAATCCACTAATTTCTTTTTTTTTGGTACTTCCTCCCGTTAAGATATTTGTACAACTTCTCATGAAGCACTTGGCTAATGTGATTCTAAGAATGGCGTCTCTTTCCTATCCTCCTGGCTACTGTGGTTCTCAGAATGGCGTCTCTTTCCTTTCCTCTTATCTTTTAATTTCCTGACGATACTGTTTTCTTCTAGTGCTTCTATCACGGGTAATCTCACATTTCTCTCTCCAGCAATACTTTCATATTATAAACTTGGCTCTTGTTCCCTGATATCATTCCCTCAAACCCGTTACTCTTTTCTTACTGATGGATTCCTGAGGTAACAGATTGCGCGCTATTAGTTATGCGTGATTACGTCATTGAGTGTCAAACACATGTCAATTATCTATGTTCGAAATACAAAATTCTCCTGCAGTATAATGCCTCACGCTGTGTATATCGTTCATGAAAAGCTTTACCCAGCTTTCCTTCGTTATGAATGTGTCAGACAAGCTGACCCTTTTCCCAAGAAAAATTAATATGATTCTGTATCATCATCGGCAAACAAACATGGGGTTGAGAATGTTGTCGTTGAGGAAAGGTAAACAGAGGTTGCCACCATCCCTCAAAATATCAGTTTACAACTGGCTTATCAAAACACTCGCTATCAAGAATGTTTACTTTGTGAATCTCCTTCTATCATCCTTCCAGATGTAACAAATCTCACTATTCTCAGAAGGATTACCCATCGCTCCAGAGGACATGCATTAGATTGAGCAGATCGTAACAGTCATCTCCTTTCGAAATAAGAGGATCAAAATCTCCTCAGACTATCAGATTCGTATCTATATGTACTGTGGCAAGCCAGGTAGCCTTAGCCACTACGTCATGGAATATGTAGGAACAGTTGCTATCACTGTGGGAGTGAGGCGGGTGGGACACAAATGGTCAGGTACTCAAGTACTGCGGCTCCTTATGTGCGACTCTACCAATAGACGTTCGGCCATGTTATACCATAACCCGGCCGTATCGCCACCGATCCTGCTTGCTCTAAATTTGTCATCTGAGGTCTTCATACCACCGACATAACAACTATCAACTTATTTACATGTCCTCGAACTGAGATTACATCAACTAGTGCTCCGGTAGCACGAAAGTTACCATAGCATGAAAACATCTCCTTTGTCACGTACATACACACTCGGTCTAAAACCCTCACGCACTTCAAAGGGATTACCTTAATCTTGTGTTGTGACTCCATCACCCGCATACAGTTAGTGCTATATGTAGACTGCTGCTGGGGACTGGCCAGGTACCACAACATCTCTCACCAAATTTTAGACACCTGTTTCTATTATTATTTGGTCTTGAGTAGCAGACTCATCCAAGTCTTACTTTAAGCACTAAAACTTGACGAATAATAAGGAAAATCACGGAAACTTTTACTTTTCAGTTCTTTAGCGTCGGGGTGACTGGAGAAGTAGCCCACAAACTTTGGATTTCCACTTTTCCTATGAAAGGAATATCTAACTCTATTGAGGTCACAACAACGCTGACGGTCACTGTATGTGTCAACATGCACAGTGAACACTCTTAGTGAGGACAACATACACCCAAACTAATAGTAATTGATCATGTATATGACACATGTCTCTCATGACAACTCATGCCCAAGCTCACGTCACACACACTTAAGACTGAAAACACATGTCTGCCTTGAAAACACATCCCAAAATAGACGACATACATCCATGCTGATAATACAAACCCATGATGAGACAACATGAGTCCACTTTAACAAGAAACACCTGTGCTGACATCTCATGACCACCCTGACTACAAGCACAATTGCTGAAGACAATCTTACCGTGACAACATACACCCAGGCTGACAACAGAAGCTCAGGACATTTACACTAATTTCTTTCCACAACCAAAGTCCAGCCGTTGACAAAGAAAAAAAACCCATCCCGATTGTTTACCTCTGTAAATCCGGATTTAAAGTACATCCGGCAAAATAGTAAGAGGAACGTGCAATGAAATACGTGACAATCATCGTGGAATACGGTACAAATAAGGTAAAATACCTAAATACGGTGAGATCACATTTTCCCCGTATAGGCCAACATCTAAATTAATTCTACGCTGTTTGTGTCTCGCCATAAATCAGGGACAATGTCATGACCGGGATGGAGAGAGAAATAAATATTTCCCGGCTATGAATAGTGTGTTAATAGTGCCAGCCATGGGGTATATGACGTGTCTACCGGTACCCCACTCTGGATGGTAGGGAGAGAGAGAGAGAGAGAGAGAGAGAGAGAGAGAGAGAGAGAGAGACTAAGAGAGAGAGAGACTAAGAGAGAGAGAGAGAGAGAGAGAGAGAGAGAGAGAAGTGCCCGACATCACTGTCAACGATGAGAGAGAGCCACCCACTTCCTGTCACTGACATAGGCTTAAATTGATAGGAAACTTCCCTCTGGCGTTAAGACACCAACGCCTAAACGTCGTGCAGCGGGCCAGCCTATCCTCTCACTCACTGAGGTCTCATCCCTCGCTTTTCTCTCTCCCTCCTCCCTTGTCTCCGCTTTTGTACTCTCCCCCAAGCCTCCTCCCGTCTGCCATTCCTCCCTAACAAATGCCATTACAGAGGACGAAATCTGTTATGTGAGATTCACAGCGCTATTTCCTTCTCAAACTACCTTCCTCCACCTGCAGTTAATATCGAAGTATATTTCCGAGTACTTTTCCTCATCCCTAAAGTGTAGCGCCCGGGGTCTCGCGATCTAAGGGCCTGTTACTCTCCGCTGGCAGCATATCGACTGGCCCTGGAGCCGGTTAAGCCGATTCTTAATAATCCGGAACTCGGTTACACATGAGCCAGGATCATCCCTGACTCAGGTAGCCGTAATCGCGATTAACTGGTCCTCCTCTTACACAGAGAGAATGGGTATAACCCATACACCATGGTATAAGCCATGGACCATCGTGATGTAGCGGTTAGCGATGCTGATCACCGCGCATTCACAGGCCATCAGGGGTCGAGTGTATAGGTTCGAATCCTAGTTGCGGCGCTCGGTCCAGCTATTCATCCTCCCTTAGGGTTGGTCGATGAAATAGGCACCTGGCTTAGGCTAAGGTAT
>JAUUDZ010461313.1:0-12201 GCA_032361705.1 Panulirus versicolor | reverse complement strand
AATTTACATCTGCTGTGACATAATCATTCTCATTATCCTGAATCCATTACAGGTATAGTACCCTTCTTACCAGTTCCACTCACCAGTATCAGTATCAAAGGAAACAGTAGCATGGAAACGTTTTCCATGCTTCAAGATATCAAGAGTGAGAGCTACTTCCAAACTCTCACGTTTATCCTGGATCTTCAGTAAAGCCCTCTCCAAATTCAGCCAGAAGCTGATTTCCTGCAGGGCCGTGCCACTTGATGGATCTCGATCCAGCTTTGTTACCTAATAAGTAATCAAGGTGCAAATAAAATTCAGAGATACGAGATCTGAAAACCTAATCTCATTGTCTGCAAATGTCACAGCACTGACAAATTTTATGGTCTGGGTTTCTTATTGCATCATCAAATTCTAGAATTCCTGAACTTTTGGTATTAAACAATTTAATTATATAAATTAAGGGTTTCTCTTCAGTGATTTGAGTCACTGAAGTTTTTAAGTTTTTACATGTGACCCATCATATTCATTTTAAAACAAAATTCTGCATACATCTTTCATAATATATTTACCTTTTGAATCTCCCTAATCCATCTAGCCACTCCATTTTGCAGCTGATTGAGGAAATTTGAATCTTCAACTCTATCACCAAAGTCAGCAACTTTGGGTCGGGTACCTTCATCTGCACACTTTTTGATTACCTGCAAACAGAGGCAATTACTCATTCATACAAATTTACACTGAAAAACTGTATAGCACATCTTTTTGTTGCCTAAGCCTCAACTATTTGCTTGATACACATTTATCTATCTATATCTTTGATGCCCATTCCCTTTGGGAACCCCCTCAAGGGGGTGGCTATGGTAAAAGAGTCTCCATAACTGGTGATCTCCAGTGCTGCTTCTTAGCCTTTGGTGCATCACCCTTAGCACACCACTGGCAGTGGCAACTGAAGTACAGTGTTTTCAGAGGTTCCTACCAACTACTTAAACCTAACATTCCAGCCTACCATTTCTTTCTATTGCTCCTACCAGGGATAGCACAAAGTGCTAATTGCAAAAAATTTAGAGTTGTGAAGAATGAGTTGTGCAAGTTAAGTATAGTCAAGTGTTATGTTGTGACAAGGAAAGATTGTATGTTTGTTGACAGAATGTCAGCAGTCCACATGTATGGGAGGAAGAAAGAAAAGATAGCAACCTGGGTCAAAGAAGTGCAACTTGACAAGGAAAACTCCTGAGGAATGAAAGCTGGCTAATATAACACTCATTTTTGAAAAACTTTATAAATTACTGCACAGAAATCATCTGACAATTAGTTTAATGTCTGAAGTTGGTAAACACATGGAAACCATCATTCGGGATAGGACTGTAAACCATTTAGAAGACCATCTTTCAATAAAAGATTCTCAGCATGGTTTCTGACAAAATCGTTCATGTCTGACAAATCAGCTTGATTTCTTTAATAATATAAGCAACATGTACGATGAAAAATGAAGCAGCCAATGACATCTATATAAGTCTTAAAAGGATTTAATAAACTTCCACATCAAAGGTAACTAACAAAAGTTAAATCACAAGGTTTAGTTGTGATTTAGGAAACTGGTTAACTGGCCATAAACTTAGAGTTGTGATTAATGGTCAAGCCTCAGAACAGTTAAATTTAACAAGTGATGTGCCACAAGGATCAGTCTAAAGACTAGTTCTCTTTCTCATACATATTAATGTACTGAAAATGGGCTACATTGTATGATATTGAAATTCAGAGATAATATCAAGTTAAGAAATAAATCTGTAACAGAAAGAGAATATTTGCAGCTTCAAATGGACCTAAAAAAAATGTACTGGGCACACAGGTAGTGAATAAATCTCAATATTAATAAGTATCACAAAGTGGCAGTAAAAGTGAAAAGGCAAGCTACAGTATGAATTCTCTTGAACCACAAAACATAAATGAAGAAAAAAGATGAGAGTGTAATAATCTCTGGTGATCTAAAGCCAAGTAAACAGTGCACAAAAGCAGTTAAAAGGACAAAATTCTTGGATTTATAGGGATGGCTATCACATTTAAGTCCAGGGAAATCATCCTTACTCTTTACAAATAACTTGTGAGTCTCCATCTTGAGTATTATGTTTAGTTTTGATCACCCTACTTGAGGAAAGACAGAATGGAGAGAGTACAGAGGCAAGTTAGAGAGATGATTCCAGACTGAGAAGCAAATCTTATGAGAATTAAGTAAATGGCTTAAATCTGTTAAGTTTTGAAAAGAGAAGGTTAAGTGGTGATGAGATACAGACACTCAGAAAATATCAAAAGCTACGATAATCTTTATCTAACAAGCTACTTAGAGACAGATTCATCTGAATTCACTCATAGTAAAGGTTATACACTCAAGGGGAAACATTTTACCTCAAATGAGGTGAAGTACTTTTCTTCAACAAGATTATTAATATAAGGAATAATTCGGCACTCAGAGGGTTTGAAAATGGCAGTACAGTTACATTTCATTTAAGAATAGATGTGATAAATATTCTACTCCAAATCCATGACACACATTATTTGTGCCTCCTTAGCTTCAGGAAAAGTTTACAGTACTCTTTTATTTTCAATAAGTATGTCTTTCTACTCTTTCCACACTGATCTATCAGTCTCGTACCTCTTCCACTATCACAAACAGTCTCAAAGGAATCCACGGGTCTGTTGCTGTTTGAATTACTTTTTATTCCTCTGTATGATGAATCAGTCCTGCTCATCCACAGACAGCAAATTTCTACAGTAATACCAAACCATGCTTGAAATGACAAGCCAGGAGTTTCTTTTGCTGTGACCATCCCCTCACTGGAAGCTCCTGGAGGAAATGGGCAATAGAGATTTGATAGATAGGAGCAGCACCTGTCACTGCAGTAGTGTAAAGTACATAGGCAGTGGACTTACTTGTGCAACAGTTGGATGAATAGGCAAAGAAATATCAGGAATATCAATATTTTGTTGCAAATGGAGGAGGCCCATTTCCAATTCTGCAATCTTTTTCTCAACTGATGGTGCCATCTTGTCTCCATCCCTATTTAGAAAAGACCATTTCACAATTACACAAAAGTTTAGTCCAGTAAAAAATATCATCTATCACTTTACAAATAAAACATCTGCAACAGAAAGCTAAATTTTGCTAAGATAGCAGGGCACACATTTCACATCAATATAAAGTAGCAACTGTTTATTTTATGCCAGATTGCTTCTGGCTTGGTTTAGTAGGATCATCAAATGAACAACAGCTATATTTTCATATATCCACTTTTATCATGTATTATGAACAGAAACAAGCATCTACCATCCACAGACTATCCAATGGTTTACCTAGACAGCTTCAATCCACTGACAGAATATCACCCCCGAACATACTACATTGATACCATATATACTCCCATAACCATGCATGTCAGAGGAGCCTTCTCTAAATGGCTCAAAGTGACCAGAAAAGTGCCACAGGAGGTATTTCTGGGACCAATACTCTACTTTATCAATAAAAATGACTTGTGTGAAGATATGGACTCCTCCTGGAATGTTTGCTAATGATGCAAAGGTAACAAGGTAAGTGAAAAAGGAGGATTGCAAAAATTTACAAGGGAACCTGATAAGTCTCCAAAGCTGGTCTGATACATGGTTGATGAATTCAACCCAAGTGTAAAGGAAAGAGGGTGGGACAAGACCTCAATATGATTATCACCTCACAAGAAATAAGCTTCGTGATTCTGTGTGTGAGAAGAACTATGGAGTCAACATCATTCCTAACCTGTTACCAGAGTCCCCCATTTGGAGAATAGCTAAGGAGACAAACTGCATTCTGACTCTCACAAATACCTGAATTGCTTTCAAGAACATGGGTAAGGAAATGGGTAAGGAAACAGCTGCAACTGTTTATATCCTACATAAAGCATAGATATAACAGAGACAGTCCAGAGCAACACAACAAAGATGGTACCAGAATTAAAAGAACTGAGTTATAGGGAAAGCCTAGAGGCTTTAAACTTGCCCACCTTGGAAGACAGAAGAGTGGGGTGTAACCTGATTGAAACAACTAAATTTTCAAAACAGAAGATGTTGGGTTAAAGTAACAAGAGAACATGACATGAGATTAAGCAAGATCTACCTATCTATCTTTCTCTCTGATGCCTATTCCCTCTGGGAAATCCCATCAAAGGGTGGCTACAGCAAAAGAGTCTCCACTTATCCCTGTCCTTACATGCCTCCCTCGCATACACCATTCCACACAGTCTTCCACCATTTCTCTCCCTTCAGTATTCCTCCACCCTATTTGCCCATGGCAAAGGTGGTCTTCCTCTTACACCAACCCTCTTACTGTACTATCACTCACTCTCATTCCAAACTCCCGGTCTTACATTCTTTTCCACCTCACAGTACTGTTTCACCCATTCTACCACTCCACAATTCATTCCCTTTGAATTCCCTGCCATACCACATCTCTCATACACCCCTTAACTTCTTTCTTCATTCCATCTAGTCACAACATATGCTCTTCTCAAATATCTGATTTCTACCGCCTGGATTCCTGACTACTGTGACACATTCCATTTCCATGTTTCGGCTGCAAAGGTCAGGGTTGGGAGGAATAAGTTGTCCCTTAATCCCTTCACTTCCATACTGACACCTCTACACTTCATTAATCTATAAAGGGACCCAATGACACTTCTACCCTATACTACTCTCTTTCTCATCTCTCCTTCCATATCAATAAACTTACCCAAGACAGCTTCTAAATACTTACATTCTCTCACTTCTTCCACTCTTTCTCCCCCATATCCTAAACACAATTTAGCACACTTTCTTCTTTCCCTCTATATGGTTTTATAAAATCTACACTTTCACTCTGTTTCCTTTCAAAAACCATAACTTTACTTTTACCTGCATTTACCTTCAATTGCCTATGCTTACACACACACTTACAATCTTCTGCAACTCCACTCTCCACAAACACAGTATCATCCACAAACAGGATTGCCAATATCCAGCATATCTCACCATCACACTCCAGCTCTGCACCACTTTTCCCTTGTTTGGCTTTCATCTTTCTCATCACTCCATCCACATATATATTAAAAAGCCACAGTGACATCTTACAGCCCTGCCTCACACCTATATCTATAATAAAATTTTCATTCAACTCTCCATCCACTCTTACATGTGCATTTGCTCCTCTACAGAGGGCTTTTGCACCATCCAACAGTTGTCCAACTACCCCAAATACCCTTAACACATCCCATAAAGCTTTTCAATTGACTCTGATGTACACTTTCTCCAGATCCATAAAAGCTGCATACAACTTCTTACCTTTCACTAACTACATTTCCACAGTCATTTCTACAACAAAAATTTGATCCACACGTCCCCTGCCTTTCCTAAAATCCCTTTGCTCTTCACTTTTTCTGCATTTGGTAGCTTCCATCCCTCTATCAACGAATGTCGACTTTACTTGTCTGTCTTCCTGGCACAACCTCCCTGATGCAAGGGGTGGCAATGCTGTTTCCTGTGGGGTGGGGTTGCACAGGAAATGGATGAAGGCAAGCAAGTACAAATATGTATATATGTATATGGCTGTGTACATGTATATATTTGTATATGTGTATATGTTGATATGTATATGTGTGTATGAGCATGTATGTATGTATGTGTGTTATTGGATGGGTCTTTCTTAATTTGTTTCCTGGTGCTACCTCACTGACGTGGGAAATGGCGATTAAGTGTAAAATGAATAAATAAATAAATATATTATTACTATTATTGTACTTGATCGCTGTTTCCCACATCAGCAAGGGAGCAACAGGAAACAAACAAAGAAGGGACAATCCACTCAATACACAGAAACACCCATACATGCACATATACATGCATAAACATTTTTCTTTTTATCATACTTAGTCGCTGTCTCCCACGTTAGCAAGGTAGCACACGGAAACAGATAAAAGAATGGCCCAACCCAACCACATACACATAAACACCCACACATGCATATATACATACCAATTAATTTCAACATATACATACATATACATACACAGACATAAACATATATAAACATGTACAAATTCATACCTGCTGCCTTCATCCACTCTCGTCGACAACTCGCCACACATGAAAAACAGCAACCCCCTCCCCCCTGTGCACGCAAGGTAGTGCTAAGAAAAGACAACAAAGGCCACATTCGTTCACACTCAGTCTCTAGCTGTCGTGTGTAATGCACAGAAACCACAGCTCCCTTTCCACATCCAGGCCCCACAAAACTTTCCAAGGTTTACCCCAGGCGCTTCACATGCCCTGGTTCAATTCACTGACAGCACGTCAACCCCTGTATACCAAATTGTTCCAATTCACTCTATTCCTTGCATGCCTTTCACCCTCCTCTATGTTCAGGCTCCGATCACTCAAAATCTTTTTCACCCCATCCTTTCACCTTCACTTTGGTCTCCCACTTCTCCTCGTTCCCTCCACATCTAACACATATATCCTCTTGGTCAATCTTTCCTCACTCATGCTCTCCATGTGACCAAACCATTTCAATACACCCTCTTCTGTTCTCTCAACCACACTTTTTATTATCACACATCTCTCTTACCCTTTCATTACTTACTCGATCAAACCACCTCACGCCACATATTGTCCTCAGACATCTCATTTCCAGCACATCCATCCTCCTCCGCACAACTCTATCTATAGCCCACGCCTAGCAACCATATAACATTGTGGGAACCACTATTCCTTCAAACATACCCATTTTTGCTTTCCGAGAATAACGACTTCATTTGCACACATATATATTCTCTATTTGTCATGTATGATGTAGTGAAACCAGGGCATACCATCCAGAGCCGTGCCCCTCAAATAATTCACTTCACCCTTCATATTCCCTGGTCCTGGCCTCTGATATCACGTCGCCCCTCGTATGCCATTTCGATTGAATTGAATTTTTTTTTTCCATGCACGCCCCTAAGTGCTTTAAGACATGAGAAACATATGTCATTTCATCGTGGTACCATTTTCGGGATAATGTAGGTAATGGATGTCGTATCACAAATGACGAACTGCATGAAAAAATGTTACTAATGAATGCAGGTCAGTCCCAGATATGAACATTATAGTAGGAAATGAAGGCTTGGAACTAATTACGAGCTTCCATTAGACAAAATCAGTGTAAGCAGCTTTACGATGTATCTGGAAACTTGTGTTTGGTGTCTGAACCTGTGCAACATTAACTTGACATATCAGTGTATATAAAGAGATATTTCCATAGGCTTCAAAGAGCGCTGAATAGCTTTAGATGCCCCAGTGCTTGGCTTGTAAGCTTAAATTCTATAATGCCATCCAATTTATAGGTTTACATGGTTATGAATTTCTCGTTATTATGTATGTGAAGGCGAATTGGTTGAGTGGGGTCATAAATGTTCGTCAACATCAAGATATAACCACCAGTTAACGACTTGTGAGCCTTCTTGTCAAGTGTTCAGGATAATTCGGAGGTAATGCACGCTTCCGCTGCATATGTGACCCTTGTGTATGAATGATCTAAAACAAAATTAAAGGTTAACAAGACCTTAAACCTAAAAAGGGTAATATTAAGGAATATTAGCATATCTTAGATTTATCTATTTTTCTTCAGTACCACTTGAGACTTGGCTTAGCTGCCTTATCACGTTATCTCTAGTTTAAATACTCTCCGCCTTTAATGTTTCATATATATATATATATATATATATATATATATATATATATTGTACCAATGTATACTTTAGGCTAAATGTATTTAACTTTCAACCATCATTATCATACGGTCATTGGCTTTACGGGCGTGTACCCACCACACTTGCGTGCACCCACCACACATGCGTGCCCCTCCACACGTACGTGCACCAGCCACACATGCGTGCATCAACCACACGTGCGTGCACCCTCCATACGTGTGGACACCAGCCACTCATGCATGCACCCATCATACGTACATGCTCCCGCCACACGTGCGTGCGCACGCACCCACCTCCCAGCCGGTGGCCCCTCACAATGAAGAGACCGTAACAATGTGGCTCATCTTGGAAGAATAATTAGTTTGGAAAAGTGAAAGTTCAGGGTAATTTGACCTTTGACCCAGCGGGCTAGGAAGCCATCTTGATGTTTGCCTGTCATAATAATCAACCCTGGTGCGGTCCAGTGTACCACCTTGGTAAGGTACAGTGTACCACTGGCGTAAGATCCACTGTACCACCTTGGTAAGGTCCAGTGTACCACCCTGGTAAGGTACAGTGTACCAATGGCGTAAGATCCAGTGTACCACCTTGGTAAGGTACAGTGTACCACTGGCGTAAGATCCAGTGTACCACCTTGGTAAGGTCCAGTATACCACCCTGGTAAGGTCCAGTGTACTACCCTGGTAAGGTACAGTGTACCACCCTGGTAAGGTACAGTGTACCACCCTGGTAAGGTACAGTGTACCACCATGGTAAGGTCCAGTGTACCACCCTGGTAAGGTCCAGTGTACCAACCTGGTAAGGTACAGTGTACCACCCTGGTAAGGTACAGTGTACCACCTTGGTAAGGTATAGTGTACCACCCTGGTAAGGTCCAGTGTACCACCTTGGTAAGGTACAGTGTACCACCCTGGTAAGGTACAGTGTACCACCTTGGTAAGGTATAGTGTACCACCCTGGTAAGTTGATGTTGTTTGATAAGGTAGTGTACCATCATAATAAGCTACGGTGTACCATCCTGGTGAAACACAGTGTACCAACCAAGTACAGTGTATCAACCTGGTAAGGTACAGTATATCACCCTAGCAAGGTACAAGCGTACCACCCTAGTAAGGTATGGTGCATTATTGTAGTAGGGTAAATTGTACATCCTGGTAAGGTACAGCACACCACCCTGGGATGGTTCAGCGTACCACTCCGGTAAGATACGGTGTACCACCCTCGCACGGTACGGTCCTACCTCGCCTCTGTCATCAATTCACCCAGGTACACTCTACATTTCTTAACAATTTTTCTTCAAGAATTTCCAAACGCTTTTGTTTCGAGCGATTAGGTGGATCAGACCAGCTCCTTTACAAAACATGAACTGTTGTCCGGAATATATTATAGATGGCCAGGGAGAATGGGATTATTCCCTTGATCTTCAAGTCAATCTGGTGTACAGAGGAAATCAAACAGCAACAGATCGCTGTCGAGGCTGTGTGTGACAGCGGAAGCGATCGGAGTAATAAGCCTAGTGTGTGGAGTGAGGCGGAGGAAGGAGTGGGTGATTACTGAGAAATTTGTCAGAAGTTTATAGTTGAGGGGAGCAGATGACGACGGTCGTGGATGTTGAAGTATTTGTCAAAACTATTTTTTTTTTATAAGCGTGTTGTGTTTCCCTGACGACTGCCATAGTTGGGAAGTCATTCCCCGTGTAATAAACCCGTTTAGAACGAATACCTCACTGCATTCCATGTGACGTACTTGGCCACCAGTCAACTATCAGTTCTACAGGTGAAATCAGATGGCTTTCCTCCCAAATGACTGTTTAAGATTAAGCTTAGAACTCCCTCTGATGAGTGTTAGAACCTGTGTTGGATCAGTTCCTCGTCTCTTTGTTTCCAGCATATAGGGTGGGTTCAAGGTGATGTCGACGGCTGGTGGGATATGCGTCTCACTCTGGCAATCCTCTTGGTAGGTCTCCGCTTTCTCATCTCTCTCTTCTTCCATCATCATCCACTTGTTGAACAGGACATGCAAGAATTTAGGCAGTACTCACGTTGCAGAGGCACCTGTGAAATTTAAAGTGAGGATGATTTTCCCGTCTTGAAATCGAAAGTCCTTCCTCAGATTTGAGTTGAATTTCTTGTGCTACTTCTACTCACACCTTCCATAACTTTAAGACATGGGAGGGTATTATGTCCGTCTTTACGTACATGTAGTTTGTTTTGTGACTTTACTGTCGATGTGTGAAGCTCGTTTTACCTGGAGGCGAGAGTGAGTTTGTAGAGTCTTCAGGAAAATAAGACATTATATGGATGGGAAGAGGGAGAGTGGAAGCGAGTCATCCTGGAAGAGGGTTGTGTGAGGAGATACCAGAAGATATTGGATGTAGAACATCATAACGTGAGAGTAAATGTAACGTAGGGAGTTAGAGAAAGTGTGCTTACGTGTTTGCGAGAAGTGTGGAGCATGTGGAAGGCGGGAAGTGGGCATGTGAGAAAGGGTAGTGGGTGGTGGTATAATGAGGTTGTTGGTAAGATATAAAAAAAGCTGTAAATGTATTACCTTTAGAGGAGTGCGTGTGATTAGGAGATTTACAAAACGGTTGGGAATGGAGAATATCAGCAGAACTTCAGGCAGAATGAAAAGAAATATGTTGGAAGGTTGTGAATAGCGTGAGAACAGTATAAGAAATTTAAGCATCGGTGAGTGGAGCAGATGGGAAAGTGGCAGCAGGTAAAGAAGAGATGAAGAGGTGATAGAGTTATTATCGTGAAGGACTGTTGAATGTGTTAGATGATA
Source organism: Panulirus versicolor (assembly GCA_032361705.1). NCBI lineage: Eukaryota > Metazoa > Arthropoda > Malacostraca > Decapoda > Palinuridae > Panulirus > Panulirus versicolor. Next base: position 1,684 of record JAUUDZ010461313.1, on the reverse strand, counting down.
AGGTGGCAAATATGGGATGTGTAAGACGTGGAGATATGCAAAATAAGAGAGTTATGGTAAGCGGTTTGTAGAAAAGAGAAGAGGTGGTGGTGCGCAAGATGAAGGATGGCAAAATGGCTGGAGTAGATGAGGTTGCAGTTGAATTTTTGAAGAAAAATGATGACCGTTGTTGATTGGGTGGTTAGGATTTACTTTGTGTGAATTATTTATAGTGAAGTGTCTGAGGATTAGCTGAATTCTCGTATAGTGCTATTGTGTAAGCAAGGGGAAGAAAAGTGAATGTTCCAGTTACGGAGGTATGAGTTTGTTGAGTGTACCGGGGACGTTATTAAGGGGCTGGTGGCAAGCATTGATCATTTGACTGGGGAGGAACAAAGTGGTTTCAGGAGTGGTAGATGACATATGGATCAGGGGCTTGCTCTGTAGAACCTGAGAAAAGCTTGAAGAAAGATAAGGATTTCTCTGTTGAATTTATGGGTCTTAAGAAAGCTTATGATAAGGCCTATAGAGATGCTTTGTGAAAGGAATTACGAACATATGGTGTTGGAGAAAAGCTGCTGAAAGCCCTGAAAAGTTTCCAGTAAGAGTGTAAGGCCTGTGTCCCAAATGGGAGATAGAGTTTTAGCTGTTTCATGGGAAGTTGGATCTGTAGCTATCAGGGCTTTTTAATCTGTTAATGGACAGGATATCGAGGGAGGTAAATGCGAGGGTCTGGTGAGAGCTCGCATTCTGGTGAGAGTGGCAGTTTTGGGAGATAATTCATTTGCTGTTTGCTGATGACACTGTTCTGGTAGAAGCTCACTCTTCTTGATCTGTATGAATGACATGCCTGAGTTTATGGACTACTACCTGAATTTGACTGGTGTCAGAGTTTGGGGTAGTAAGGGGAAGGGCAAAGTGTTAATGTAAATTGTAAGGTAAATTTACTAGGGTAGAGAGACAGTTGGTTGGAGGACGAGTTTGAATGGAGAGATATAAAGAAAGCAGATGTGTTTGAGATACCTTGGAGTGGACATGGCAGCGAATGGAACCATGAGAGCTGAGGTAAGTCACATGAAGGGTGAGGCGCTAAGGTTCTGGGTTCATTGAGGAAAGTATGGACAGTGTCTGTGAGAGCAGAGATGGGTACGTTTGACGGTATAGTATTAACTGAGTCCCCCCTGGGTTGTAAGGACGCATGGCATGGCGCGTGGACAGCAATGTACGGAAGAAGGTGGGTGTATCGGAAATATAACGTTGAGAACAATATGTGGTTCATCGAATAAGAAATATTAGGTAAGAGAGAATTGTGGTGATAAGAAGGGTATTGCTGAGAGAGGTGAAGAGCGTTATGCGATGAGGACGAACAAGAGATGCTGACTGTGAACGTATACGTGTGAAAAGTGGAAGGAACGAGAAGAAGGTGAGGCGAACTGAAAATGGAAGATGAGGTGGAAGACGCTATGAGAGGACGTGTCCCGAACACGCAGCGAACTGAAGCGATTTGGTATGCAGGAGGTGACGCGTTGTCAGTGGTCTGAAGCAGGGCCAGTGAAGAGGTTAGAAAGAAACGCGAAAAGGTTTTGTGAGGTTTGGCTGTGGTTAGGGGGCCATGGTTTCGGTGCATTATACATGGCAGGTGAATAGTGAATATGAGCACTGGAGGCCATTCTTCGTCTGTTCCAGACGTGTCTTTTCTACTCAA